>JAANSM010000491.1:0-27722 GCA_036850725.1 Orchesella villosa | reverse complement strand
ATCACTTTTTATTAGATGCAGACTATATGCAGTTCTTGTGCTTGTGCAATACCTACTTGCACGTAAATGTATGTTACGGAATCATGTTAAAAATTTACGTGATTTATTAATAGTAAAAAAGGTTCTTTACCACGCTTACTAGGTTCGTTGACAAGAAAAAATACAATAATGAAAGGATTTTAGCCGCTTATTGCAACTAAAACTACTGAAAGTCAACTCGAATGATTAATAGAGTTAACTTTCTGGTGCTCTTGCATTATGGTGATTCCACAGAAAGGGTATCAATGAAAAATGCAACGGTAGCTTTATTTCAATAGGGTGCAACTGCAAAGGCATTGAATTAAAGGCAGAAATTTACACAGCTTTGTGTATATACCGTCTTGAATTAACATTAAGATATTGAGTCTATTTTTGCATCATCTTCTAATAATTTTCATTACTTTAAAACTGAGAATGGAAAGCTTGCAGGTCAAATTAAGCATTTGTGCATATAAATAGATGCTTTTTTAAACACGCCAAAAAAAATTGAAAATGCTCATCCTGTGTATTTAGTTATATTTGGATAGTTTTTGTCTACTGTCGACAATTCATTGCCATAGTCTTCTTGATCAATGAAAATCCTGATGTTCATTTCCTGTTAAACGTCGCATGATTCCGTTTGTTGTCTTATCTTGGAAAATTGGAATTTATATGCAAATTCGAAACGACTTGACGTAGAATGAATATGAATGCTGGTTTATCAAGTTCAGATGCTTTCAATTTCCTGTCAGCCGACGACGAACTGCGTTTTAGAGTTAAGACTTTTCCTCAATGCGTGCTTAGCTCGATGCTCACGAACTGATCAACGCAATACAGCAAATAGCATAATTACTGGAGTTAAATGTTCGTGTTGTCAGCACAAAACTATCAACCTTGGGTAAAAATTTTGCGTGCAATCTGCATCCTGACTGAATAATGGTGTAAATATGAGTTCCACAAATCTTGTTACAGACGAGCTGGCATCATGTTATCATACGCGTTTCGTATATTGTACCGATTTTCAATGTCACTGGTTGAGTCTTTAACAAAGCCCTTACGCTTATGGTGGCTTGGCATAACGGTATAGCCTAGCCCCTAGGAAGCATTGTTAATTAAAAGAAATGGTTTGTGGCAGAGTGACATCCTTAATCTTGTGGTAAGCCATTGAGACGACCGGAAATATTTGTGCGACAACCATCGGCAAATTTTTACAAATTTTCAGAAAGATAAAAAAAACCAAGGCTAAACAATCATTCCTTCGGTGCTAAGCACTAGAAAATTGCAGTTCTCATTCATATACATATTCAGAGCATCCTCCTTCCAGAGAGCCTCCTTCCATATAAATGACTGGCTAGAAAGAAAATTATAAAAATGCATGCATGTTGTCGGCGGCATCTGTACCCAAACTTCCTTGCATGGTTTCCGACAAGTTACATTCGTCTAGCTGCACAATATATCAACAGTAGTCATTCAATTTGAAATAACTAAATATTTAGTTTTATGCAGCAAACCATTGTGGCAAACGTACCAAGCAGTTTTGAAAACTTTAATGGAATGAGATTTTGTACAAATCCACTACGGCATGCACATTTGTGGCACCGCATAGCACTAGAGAGATACATGTACATACTACTATGCATATTGTAATGCTATATGCTCTATCGTTAAATAGAGCTGGTTTCCATTAACCTCTGGGATCATGGCACATTATAAATAGTCACTACTGCCATGTGTCACAATAACGATAGAGTTCGTTAAATCCGGCTTACAAAGGGTAACAGGGAGGAAAGTTTAGGTAGTGGCAGACAAGTTGGAGCCTTGCACACCTGTGCAAAGCCAGTCAACAGGGACCGTTTTCTTGAACACCACCATAGCTCCGGATATGATTACACATATATGTCGTATATCAGTTAACATGTTTAATCTGTTAAATCCTCATCATAAAATCACTTTAGGTGAGCTTCATTTGCTCCTGACTATGCTTCCTACTTCCTTAGATCTCAGTACTGAGGATACTGATACATCCGACAGTGCAAGTATAATGCACACAAGGTGTGAGCATGGGGATTATAACTAAGCATTCTTGCAAGCAGGTAACGAAAACACTCTGTGAAGCCAAGCACATCGCTTTTTTCGATCAGTGGCAAAGAAGCGTTTAAATTTATACTTTGAAATGTTTTTTTGGCTGTGCCAGACAGTGTGGCTTCTGCTCCTGCTGTCGTCCTTTTCAATGTCTGTGTGCCATCACGGGTATGATTTATAGAGCCAGTTGGTCAATGAATGCCAGCAAGCACCACGGCCTATAAAGTCTTAACGAGCAAGGTACTACAATAAATGCTGCACTGTGGAGTTTATTACAGTCAGAAGTCAGGTTTCATTTTATCTCTTGAAATGTGAGCATCGCTTCCCATTGTTCCTCTCGTCATTTCGCTTCATACATATTTATTTATTACTTATGCATGTATTGTATCTATCTACTTAAACAAAAATATTCACATTCACACACTAGCCTGCTTTTGTTCTATATGAGATGATGCTCTTATATTCTTATACATCTAAATGTATTTATATGTCTTATAGTAATGTTTTAACAAGAAATACATAAAATACAAAACTCTCAAGTTCAACTCAGGGAATATTCCTCTGGGTTTCTTGTCTGTTTGTGGAAACCGTATCTTTTTCCTGTCATTTAATCCATTTTATTTGAAGGACACCTGCAGTTGATGTGTTCCTGCATTTCAAACTGATCAACCTTTTCCATTATTTCAAGAACCATATTATGAACCTTTCCTTTACTACAGAGTTCATCGTGTTTTTCTCACATGCACTGAGATTTATTAGTACTCCAATCCAACTCTGGTAGGAAGTGCGCACCCACGCCGAAACTAGTTCAATCAGGTAGAAAATGCATTGGATTTGGGATACATATATATATTATTGTGACAAAAACACACCACCACCAAACCGTTCACCTAGTTGCAAAACGGTTTATCAAATAAATTACCTATAAAAACAACAGACGTGGCATATTGCATCAGATTTAAGTACAGCAATTACAAACCAAGAATATGACGATGACGATGGTATGCGGTTTAGTAACTAACCCCTTCATATTATGAGCATTTTTTCTAGTAAATAAAAAGCGACATAAAAATTGGAGAGTGCTTTGGTACTAAACATCGTGCACTTGGTTGTTGCATAACACACATACTCATGTTTATAAAATGATGTCGTTCGCACATTTTTGAAGTAATTTTAAAGAGGTGTGAAGAAAGAAAGAGTTTTAACTATATGTATTCATGAAAAAATCACGTGTGTTGATGTTGATATGCGTGGTTTCAGCCAGAAACATGAGACTACGATTCTTGGACAATAACAGCTAGCATATCAACGATAAGATATGTACCTATCGTAAATATAGACAAGAAAAGTGTCCTCTTTTTTAAATCCATGTGTAGTACATAAAAAAAGTATGTATATGTTATGCACATTACATATTATCCTGTCATTCTGTTACCAACTACAAACTGAATTTTTGGAGTGAGTTATGAGGATAATCATGAAGATTGGATATGTTGTTGATGACAGGCTGATGATGACATATTATCTAAAGGAGAAGAAATATGAAATGGACGAAAAAAAGAAGTAGATATTAACTTTGGTTTTAAGATGATTGCCTCATCTTTGAGAATCGAATAAATAAACTGAATATACATGATGATACACACAGAAAACAACCCATTAGAATCCTCTTTACGGTAAAAACCAACCCTTTGCAATGTGTGCCTTTGTGTACCTCGCTCGCTTACAAATAAACCTCTTCTGATAATGACATTCCTCTATAAAAGAAGAATCTCAATTCCAAAAACTTCTTTTGAAAGCCTTTCATAGTTGCTTAGAAAAAAAATATATGACGATAATCTGGAACCGCAATTTGAAGAAAGATAAACACATCGTATACTTTAATGTATAAATATTCCCCGCATGGATGCTATATAAAAAGGGTAATACGACGTGGCACAGTAAGTCGAGACGATGTACGGTATTTTATGAGGATACACAAGGATTTTTTTCATGCTGGTTAGACTTTTTATAGTTATTACCTTCCGCATGATTAAGAGTAAATGATTTTAATAGATTCGATATGTAAGATTTACAAGGGTTCCACTCTGACTTGTTCAAAGTATCCTTTGGTTGAAAGCACTCAGCGTGATGTGAAGTAATGTAACTTTTCCGACACGAAAAACCTTTCTCTGTGTCAATCTATTTGGAAGATGCTGAGTTTCTGGAACGGGATACCGGAGGATTGTCCATATTTGTATTATCATTGTCATAAATTTACTCTTGTGTACATGGTACTATAGTCAGAAGCTATATCGATATACTTTTCTACATAAATTCTATATACAACATTGAACTTTAAGAGAAAAGGCGAAGTTAGTTCCAACGTTCCAAGAAATAATTTCCGATCTGCTGCGGGTTACAGGAGATTGCGTACTTATGACAAAATAGTGCTGAAGTGATATACATTGAGATGCTAAATATTCATTCCAGTAATTTCCAGGACGTGAAAAACCCATCAGCACAAGATTTCCTTTTTACACAAAATATGAATTGAGAGATAAAGTGGAACAGGGAGGGTGACTAGTCTCTATCAGTTTTAGTTTCAAAAAAATGCAAATTTATTATGCTATTATAAGATTTATACTATTATTCATGCTACTCCAAAAAAAATCGAAGAGAGTATTAAAATTTATTATCGTATATACTCTCAAACCAGTCTGCTATGGTATTCATAAAGTTCCAACTTGAGTTTTCATGCGACATTGCACAAATTTTTTCAAGTTCCATACAGTCAACTCGTAGCACCACATCACTTGACGATGCGAATGATGCGATGTAGGTATGCTGGCATTGTTTGTGAACGTCTCTTAAGAGTGCCACGCATAATATAAGAGACTGAAGAGACTTCTCCATAATGAAAAGACCAGTACCTAAAATTTTCCACGACCAATATGTAGTAATGTAATTTGAAGGCAAGAAATTATGAAGTCTAATGTGGACCGTATCAAAAACGAATGGGAAATGGAATGGAACAACCAAACCCCACTGCCCAGATACAACGCAACAAAGTAACTGCGTACATCAGTATATGATGATGATTTCTTATGCATCATGAACCTATTATGATTTCTAAAGAATACCGAAAACTTGAGTCAGGAACTGATGATGTATAAAAGCAAAGTAGAAAAGCTTATGTAACACGCAGGTGTCTCCTTGATCATCAGGAATTGCTTCCAGGTAAACCAAAGAAAAAAAACTTTTGGAATGCGTTCATCTATGAGCATGACGTAAACGTGTAAAAGATTTTGCTGTAGTTTTGATCCCATGTTGTTGCTGGATAAACTTCACCAGATTTGACCGCAACATTATGTGATCTTGATTTCAGTTTTGTGCTGGTACATGTGTGTACGTACATAGCTTTGAATTCAGATACTTATGTATGCAAGTAGCAATCAGAATTTGTGCCTGTCTAAAGATTCGAGGCGAGTTGCTGCTCCATGTGCTTGTAAAGAAGATATAAGAGGAAAGTATAGTAAGAAATTATTATAAACTGTGTAAGCGTTTTATGTCTTTTGCCTACCTCAACCTCTCGCTCCTTTTGCTTTTCTTGTGAAACTGAAAGATGTGTGAGCTAAAACCATATTATCAACCATATTGAATCCATCCGTCCACAACACTCTCGCACTCACTTCTTTTTGTATTCATGCACTACTCCAACAAACCACTCTCACAAATGATATTGCTTTTTACCAAACTCTGCATTTTTCTTGAGCGCAAGCAAACGTTTTTGTTATAATGAAGTCACGTATGGATACATATATTACATACCTAAGTAAGTTCAGTATGTGAATTTTTTTTTTGAATTAGTACCAAACCAACATGAAGTTAAGATGCTATGCGGGATTCAGTCAGTAAAGTACTCATATTTTGGATTCCTTCTTGTTATTAAACTACAGCATTATTATCCTTTTTTTTCTCTTCAAAATTTTAAGCAAAGGCTCAAGGCACTGATTACACTTGAGTGATCTAATGAATTCCATATCCCTTTTTATCAGAGCAGTCTCCATTTGAGTATATGAGTATAAATTGAAAGATGATATTTTAGTTTTGTTGTTCAAAATGGAAAATGCCTTTATCAAGCCCGTTTTAAGTAAGCACACTGCTCCTCAGCAGTTAAATGTATAGAAACATCTCATTTATTCACAGAGATTAGTAAAACCTATGATTCCCAAGGGTTTCACTAAAAACTTTTCAATTTTTATATTCACTTGCTTTATTGCTTGCGTTAACCAAAAGCGAAGACCCTTTTCTGATCATTTTGTTTCTATCTGTCTGATGGTATTACGGTGATACATCCTCATGCCCTAATGGCTCATATATATATGTTTCTAATGTGTGGTTTTGCGTCGAGGTACGCACACGGGACTGAAGTACTCACTCAGCTCATAATCAGAGAGAGGGTAATACTCACCTCAAGCTAAAAGCACATTGAAACCATCGATCTCTCAGAGACTGAGAGGGTGAGTAAGTAAATTGTAAAACGTAAAAATATGTTAGCGTCATTTCAATGCAAGGATTATTTTTTAGTTTATATACCCCACAGATTAGAATTGGAGAGTGTGTGCAATGCTTGTGCTGATGTTCATGTACATCATCACTCTTTTGCTAGTTGCTTCTGTACATAAAATGTTTGTAATAACAACAAAAAAAGCAACAAGCATGATGTGTTGGGGGGATAAAACGGACATCATCATCATCCATCTCCCTTACTGCGATATGAAATGTACATACAATCATTCATATTATATACATATACAACCATGTAAGTCCATGTGCATCAGGAGCACACCAAATCCTCAACCACGCAGAGAACTTTGATTTGATTCTCTCTCTCTCTTGAATAGAACATGTGTACCTGCACACCAGTGGCAGCATCAGTAGCTACTAAGTACAACAAAGAGCCAATGCATTTATTTGTGTGTCCCTGGCAAGCTCACTTGATTTCTGTTTCCTAATAGCAGCTAGTCCCAGTGGTAATAACAATAACAGAATACCTAAACATCCCAAACCATCAAAAGTCACAATCAGCTCGCTTCATCCAACAGAAAAGCCACACCGGCTGTCTTATTCATAGATAATCAGTTTGAAGCCAAAGGTTTAGTAGCATGTGAGAGAGTGGCTCCTTTCCTTCATAATAATATGTTGTGTGTACTTATGGAGTGAAGTTGTAGTTGCACCATGGAGCACGGTAATATTGTCAGACTATTAGTCAATTTCGTAGATGAGCATGGTTCTTCAAAGTTAATGTCGACTCAGGTGTAAGCTCAAAAGCTCACTCATACTGCAGTTCGGTTGTGCTCAATCAGAACTCCTTGTCATTTACAAAGGGGACTGCGCGGTCACTCACTGCAATACAGAAGACATATATGCACTATAGCTGTGTGTGCTTTGTATATAATACCTTTTGATGTGCTGTTAAAGAATTTAAAAAAAACTGTTGCAACAGTATGATTAGAAGTGTAGAAGTGGAGACCCATTCCAATTTTTTGTAATTACTACCCTTATCAATTTTAAGTATCTTCATTATTGCACTATATTGAATCTTGATCAATAATCTAGTTATACCGACAGTCTACCACCACTACCATCCATTGGCATCGTGCGTGGCCTACATACGTGTTTTTTTAAAAAGACAAGATAAATGATTGAAAAGGTATGTTTATATAGTGTATCTTAGAAAAATGTGTGTGTATCTCTTAGAAAAAAAGTTTGATTGAACTTGTCGAATGTGACTGATAGATCATTTTTGTTATATAATATCCTTTTCAACGCTGATTAGTGTCGAGTACATATGCTACTTAGCGAGTCTTATAAAAAGCTAAGGGGATTGAAACTATTGAAAGGGATACACTTTCGTTGGACGACGCGTGCATTTTCAAAGGAAGAAAAATTGTGGATGCATGCAAGTTTTCCAGTGTTTCGCAACGTGATTGATTGTCTTTTAACGTAGGACAAGTTGCAAAGAGTGTAGTGGAGCGATTAACTGACAGCTAATTTGCACATTAGAAGGTTGATTGTTTCATATCATCATTAACTGACACGTACGTTACAAGAAGTAAGTGTTTGTGGTATGTCAGATTGGTGGCTACTTGTTTATGCTTGGAACTCAAGACACTGTCCTGTCCTCATGAAAAAATCCCTCTCGATTCACATTTTTTCAGAGAACTGGTTTTATGAATGCAAAAAATTACATCGTTTATAAGAAAAACAAGGAATGATCGCGCAGTGTGGTGTTAGTTAGATAAATATAGGTAACTTATGAAGAAAATAGTTTCGTAAAAGCAAAATTACTTCAAATTCCACCGTATTATCCGAGACCACATATCGCATAATCGAATATCTTACTATTTACTTAGGTATACTTTATATCATTGTGGTTGTAAGCCGACAAGTTGGGACGTGATTATTGAATTATTCGTTCCGTGTGTTTCACAACGTAACACACACACACGAATCATTTACAAATATCATGTATAGCCCTTTTGACTGACTGATATGCGAAAAAAAAGTTTCATGAGATTGTATCATTGTATAAGTAATCTCCTACGCACCATCAGCCAAGATCCCATCGTGTACACTAACCTATGATGGCATTTCTTTCTTGAGTACATGAGATCTCGTCTGCTGTATTAAGTTGCTGAATCATTTTCAACTTGACTTCTTGTGGATCAGTCTCCTGTTGTTTTCTTTTGACTTTAGTTGATACGACGCATTATATGTCATTGGAAGAACAACTAGTTTGTCTTGAATTTCTCTCTTCAAAAGACAAGGTCATTACTAGTCTTACGCCACAAGGGTGTCAAAGTAAAAGGGTATCAAATGAAGAAAAATAGTAACATAACCTGTATTTTTCGTCACCAAAACAAACCAATATAGGAAGGAAAGGAAGGAGCGGAAGAAAAAATCATTGTCAACGTTTGCCAACACCTTCAAAAGTTAATCCCCCAAATGAGATGTGTATAGACAAGGAGACATAGTATATGTTTGTTTACATGAATGACTTATGTCATGTCAGTGTTGAACTTGAAGGGGAAGAACCAGTCGTGTGAATCGACTTACAATTTAGCCACAAATACGAGCTGGTTTGAAGGATGCTTTTCACTAATGACTTTCTCCCATTCATTTGCATAAAGGAACTGTAGCAATAAAGACTGTGTTCTTATCTCGTATTGGATTAATTGGGATTTGATCTGTTATCTTTTTAAATATGCGTTGGATTTAAAAGTGTCGTGTACTTTAAAAAAAACTTGTGTTGTGCTCAATTCTATTCGTGTGTGGTATAACGACCAAAGTTAGTTGAAGGATTTTTCCAGTTACCCAAATGGTCTTTGATATAAGACCATATTCAGAGTGTAATTTGGATTAAAATTTACTTTATCTGAATTCTGGTAAGTATACAAATATAACGTAAAAATATACAAAAAAATAAGTTCTGATGCCGATTGAATTTTAACTAGAAGATCATTATCAGTAATAAGAAGCTATCATCATGAGCAAAATGTAGGCTACATTATATATAGCAAACATCCGCTACCGCATACGGAATTTTGTAAACATGGCACAACCATTTTCTACTACCTATTTTGAAAGCAGTTTGCAAGAATAACCTAGAAAATTATTCCGATACATGAAATCATTTCTTAGTATTTCATATTTACAAAGCTGTCGCCCCATAAAGAGTGTATAGCATGCCAAAAATCATCCGAATCAGTCTTCACCTCACCCCAAGTGAATCATATTTGTGTAACAATACATTAAACAAAATTGTTCATGTACAAAATTTAATGCGTAGATGTGCATACTTTGTTTTGGGAGTGATGCATTTTTTTTAAACAATGGAGCATTACAAGCAGTTAAACCTGATGAGATATTCCATCCATAAAATAGTACAAATACCATAAAAGTCTGTAACACGTTCAGTGCATACTTTGTTTTGGGAGTGATGCATTTTTTTTAAACAATGGAGCATTACAAGCAGTTAAACCTGATGAGATATTCCATCCATAAAATAGTACAAATACCATAAAAGTCCGTAACATGTTCAGGTCAACTCGTACATACAGTTCTATTAGCGGGCAAAGCTTTTGCACAAACAAAACTCGAGCATCAACAACGAAATATTTACAAAAGCACATGCTTATGCTTAATTATATAGAGTACGCTTTGCATTGCGTGAATATAAAAAAGGATTCTCCAAATCTGGATTTTGGCAATTGAAATTAAGTAATATCGAATACTAGGTTGAGTAATGTAGGCTTTCCTACTCCCTACAAACACACCAAAAATGACAAAGGACATCCGGGAAATGTGGAGACACGCTTGAAAAGTCACAAACCCCTTTTTATTGCAACGAAAACAAACATTCGTTTGAACAAGCATGGTAAATGATTGCCATATATTACAATATATTACAAATGCCACTCTTGACTCTACTAATAAAAGTTTTCCATATTTAAATATACATATTATCCTATCCATTTCGTTTACATTTGAATTTGCTGTAAAGGAATCGTAGGATAGAACATTTTAAAATTACTTACACATAGCTAGACTTTACTTGGGTGTACATAAAATTTGCGATTATACAAACATCTATAGCTATCCAAATATTCTCTTCATGCATCCGTAGCGGTGTTTCCTCTATCATCGAATTGCTTCAGTGTCAGTCAATGCGTGCTAATGAAGAACAGTTTTAATGCAAACGGCAGAAATTAGAAGGCTTGACTTGACATGTACAATGTACAGGGTCGTTGTAGCCAAAAGAGCGTAACAATAAATATACGCACTCAACTTCACTATATTACATGACATGACATCACTGTAAACTTCGGAGGTTTGTAAAGTTTACTGATAGTTTATTTGTTAGTGATGTGATGAACTTCAATAACGGGATCTTTCATGGAAGATAAATAGTGTTGAAAGCATCGATCATCATTATCATTCTCAGCCCAGTCATTTCCCATTTGTAATTTAATGTTTCTCCTTTCTTTAGAGGACCACAACTATTTGTTGATGTATGTTATGTAGGTAGGTAGGTGAGTGTTGATCTGATGAGAGCAAGTCAATCCTTTTCTATTCTTGCATAGCCGGCCCACACGAAGTGCCTACACACATTTTTTATCTCCCAAAACACTCAACACTCAACATAGTAAAGGCATTTTTGGTCCAGCTCATTTGGAATGCTCTTAATGAGCATCTACCACATTAATGCTTGTCTCATGCTGTTACAATGCATGCTTGTTTGTCTCATCTTTTGTCAGAGAGATGTGATGGGCATGGGCATCATCATTTCTATTTAAAAACAGAACTATATGTAGAATGTATACTGTCCACATGCGTGTGTGAATTTATGGATACTGCATAAAGTTAAACTTTTAAGAGGTATATCTCCCAATCTGCACAAAAAATGAGAACAAAGATAGCAAATGTGTATCAGAGTGAGAAGCGGAAGTTCAAGCCATTCTCACTCAGCCATGCATTTTCCCGTGACATTTGACCATAAAGTTTGCGAGATCTTTGGTTTGCGTGCAATGTCAAGCTCAAAACAGAAACTGTGTACTTTTTTTTATCTCTTCTTATATTCCCATTGCTTTTTGTACTGTACTCGACCTACAACAATATATTATGCACGATAGTACGAAAGATGCTGATATTGTACTTGTACCTTATGTCGAATTTATCGCAGAAATCTTTCCATTTCTTATTTCACACTGGCTGCCCGTATGAGAACGTATTTTCCGAATTTAGTCTAAAACACATTTAAAATAAGCTTCCTAGGACAAACAGAAAGACGTAGTTGGTTGTCAACTTTGTTGTGCCCAATTTTTCAAGTTTGTTGAACCTTGAAAAAAGTCTTTGGTCATGGATCGACTGTTTATTAAAGGTATGTTAGGTAGGTAGGCGTCGTGGATATATATTTCCCGAAAATTAAAAAAAAATAGATTACGATATGATGGTTGGAAAGCATTTCTCTGATAGCGTGATCCCTGATCCATGAACTTCTTCTTACGTACGTACTTTACGTATCTATCTTCGTACATCATATGTACCATATCTTGAAACCTTATGTGAATATCATATCATGAATCATGAAATAAAACACTATATAGCAAAAGCAAGCAAAGGACAATTTGGTTCGGTTGCATGTGGCGCATGCGGTGGCGGCTTGGCTTTGTTATAAAATGCAACGGGGACGTTGCCTTATTCTAATTTCCCTTGGTATGTATGTATGCATTGTTGTTTGTTGTAAAAGGTGATGATGGTCAAAGTTAAATCTTCCGAAGATTCATATTTCTGGTTGAGTGACGATTGTATATGTATCTATATTGACAGCTCATCCAGCGATCATGACTTGGTTCATGATCCTTGGTGCGATATTGGATTACCTTGCGTTGCTCAGTTTGGAGGTTGACTAGCAGGATGTACAATGTATATATGCTCTATATACATACGCTTATGTGTGTAAAAGTACAGAGTCAGATAGTCAGATACTTTTAACACGAAATAAGTATTATAAAGGGTGAACGAATCTCATGGGAAAGTTTCAGGAACTACCATAATGTTACCTATTCTATCTGCAATTCTTAGGTTAGATAACAACGATCTTAACATTGGGGATTGAATTGACTTACGAAACAATTTTACGGTTTGATTAAAATACACTTGGTATTGGCAAATTATCAAAGTTTGTTTGCCTAAGAAAATTGTACACGCCTCACTTTCCTTTTGACGAAAGAAACAAGAAAATTATTGCAGTTGATTTATATATTATTTCTTAATTTCTGTTGTGGCTTATAAAAAAGTTTGTATAAACTGTGGGTTTGGTTTAGTGATGCTCTGTTGCAGTCCTCAAGATGGTAATTGTAAATGTGGTCGTTGTGAGCACATAGAGAAAAAAAGGTATAGCATATAGAATATAAGGTACACACATAATATCTTTACAGCTTGTGACCGCAACTGAGTCTATATTGATATTAAGTGTACTTCTATTCCGTTACATTTGTATGTACAAGAGTGAAAAAATCTTCTCAAAGATATGAATTTTTGAAGCAGACAGGTTTTCTTATACTGATCTAACTGAACTAATAATAGGTTTTCTGCCTTCGTATGATATAAACTTCAGTTGTTACATGCAAATTTCGAAGGATCATGAATTATGTGATGAATGAATGGCATAATTCTGTATTTTCTTAAGAAAAGCGAAGTTGGTATAATTTCTATTTTCTTTCATTCACTTTCTTTATGTCCTACAATTCCAGTTTCGATTTCAATGACTTGTTTAAAAACGTTATAAATTCTTGGAATATGAATGAAAAAAACCATTATAATTTTTGTGCGGCTGACGTTTCTGCGGTTGTATGTTTTAATGGTTGAATAAACTTCTGACGTTCTTAGAAAATTTAATTCATAAAATTCTATTAAAAATATCTAGAAGATTGTAGAAAATGTATAAAGTTCAGATTTCATCATTTATGGTTATATTATCATATGCATTGGGAGTCAAATTAAGGAGATTATAACTCAAACCTAAAATTGTGATTGCTTTCAACAAGCTAATTAACAATGAATTGAAATATATCACATAAAATGA
Source organism: Orchesella villosa (assembly GCA_036850725.1). Lineage (NCBI taxonomy): Eukaryota > Metazoa > Arthropoda > Collembola > Entomobryomorpha > Orchesellidae > Orchesella > Orchesella villosa. The sequence continues at coordinate 13,990 of JAANSM010000491.1, read as the reverse complement.
AAGCCATCATAATCTCATCATTTTAAACATAAAATCGTTCATACTTTGAAAACGTAAAACTAAAAGAGTACATTGTGCATAAGAGTTGATGCTCTATACAATCAAATGCATGTGATTTTATCACTTCAGTACCCAACAGCCAACGGATGTAGTGTATAGATGAGTTAGAGTTAAGCCAGTACTGTTATTGATTAATGAAAGCAATTACAGCGATTTGCAGCTAATATTCATACAAAGTCGTAAAAACTATTTTACTTGTTACATGTTCATAACTTTAAAATCTACGTTTGTTGAAAATCAATTCTAGTTTAATTAGTCATTTCATTAAGAAAGCATAGCAATTACATTGTGCTAATGAAATTTTTAAATGGTAGTATAAACACTGTTTTCAACTTCAACATTTGTTCAAAAAATTTGAAGACTAGCATGTGGTGCACATATTTCATCCTCAAATTAAAAGTGTATTATCTCCCAATTAAGTTTTTGAAGAATATCATAATAATGCACCTGCCTTTGGGGAAACTTTTGAAAAGGCTCGATGCATCTTCTCCGTCACGGTCTGGATGTTCTGTTAGAAGAAATCGAGATCCATTTTACTATGCACGCAAGTAAAAATAATAGACCGTATATATGTATGTATGTATGTGGATGTGAGATTGAGCGATTTGATTTTGAAACAAACAAAAATGCAGCCACCAAAAGTTCCTTTTTTGCTTCGTATATGGCATGGTATACACACCTTTCTATATCCGTTTTTGAAATTGCAACTTGATAGCCCACATCATAAATAGGATTTCGATATCTTCGTAAATAAGATAATATATGTTCCTCAAATTAAAAAAAAGATATACAAGAGATTCCTTTTTGCATTTATTGCCCAAACTCATCTTATTTTCGTACACCGTGTCGGTCGAGCACCAGGTTAGTGAGGAGAATTGTTTATTTTTCAAAATAAATGAAAGAATCTCACCTTGAGTATATATACAAAATATCTACTGTATTTAATCTCAGGTGGTAACGTATGGTGGTGCTATATGCGGTTGGATTTGTAATTTAAAACCAGAAGTAAAAATATCGCAAAAGAAAAATATACATTTACGGTCATACACGACACAACAGCGAGGTACCGAGGTATATATCTTACTTTAGGAAAATATCAGTAAAGAGAGATTATACGATATACTCATATAAAAAAAAGCACAGCGAAACCATTTTGCCATTATTACAAGAAACACTCGTGACACGGCACATGGGTTTATTATGAATCTCCGTACATATAGAAAAGTGGCTGTACACAATAATGCAATCTATTTTTTTACTCTTCATAGAGTGTTTTGCTTAAACTCAAGTTTGAGATGACATGATCATGATCAGGGACACACAATCACGCTAAGTGCAACCAAAAACCAAGATGGCAAAACGATAAAGTCCCATTCTGAATTCGATGTACGTAGTTACACGATCGCCACTATGAATGAAACTCATTTAAAGAACGCATAAAGTACGATTTAGTTGATGATTTTACGGTGACAAAAAAGGTAACCAACCAGACCAGACCACTCAGGATAGGATATCACCACATGAATCGACGGAAAGTCGTAGTGGGAGTATAAATTCGTGATATAATTGAAGGCTCAACGTAATAAAGGTATTTGGAGATGGGGGATGAATGTCGTTTTTTTTTCTTGAAGTGAAATGCTATGTGCTACGCCTGACGAACTACCGTCATTTGTTGTTATTATTATTTAGACAAGCATGAATTTTTTTTTGCACAAAGGTAAACAAAATGCCGTCCTAATGCAATTCACTCTCGGTCATTTGGATTCAAAGAATAATGGCAAGTGATATACAGTGGATTTTGTAGAAATTGCGTGGATTGAATTTACACGCGGTACATTTCACTATCAACTATGTCTATTTTTCATTTAAAAGGTAGAAAGAAAAAGAATATCCCTATTATTTATGTAGTGACTTTAGTTTTATACTTCATTTTCTGCCTTTAATACGTTTGTTGTACTAGTAAATAGCAGTTACAAGTCCTCAACTAAAAGTGGGTTTTGGTATTTACGAGCTTTTTAGCGCGGAATAATAGCAATCTTTACTACTTTGATAGTTGGTAATAGAAAAGGTAGGAGAGTAGTAGTGAGAGTTAAATGCACGAGATTGAGAGAGAGAGAATTGATACTCATACTGAAAAACTTTTACCCTTCCTCCTTCTTATTATTGCGAGTTTATTCTTGCACAAGTTGTAAACAAGCTCGCTCACTCACAAACAAACAAGAGAACTTAACGTCTTTACTGTTCATTACCGTTTTACTTCCATAAGAACAAAAATTTTGTATGCGCCCCTCGAATCTAATAGCATGGTGGAATAACAAGCATATCCGTAAACGCATTTAGACCGAAGACGATAATAAAAAATCACTTGTGTACCCATTTGAATAGCAATATACGAGTTGATATTACGTTTTCTTAATCATGTTTGAAGTGCCTAATCAACTAGGTCCTAAATCACGCAAAACATCGCTTCAGGCAACTGTATAAACGAACATAAAATGAAAGTCGGATGGTAATATAATACCTGTGCTAAAAATACTTTCCCGACCGATGATGTATAGATTTTGCTTTTTTGTTCTGTTGTGGGCTTACCTTTGATCAGCCCTATATATGTTGTTGATATTTGTCTATAGGTGTTTTAAATATTAAAACAGCTACTCTCTGCGACATCAAATAATTTGATACGGGACCTAAGACAGAAGACATAGAGACCCTACCAAACATTTACTAAACATGAGCAATTGCATAAGGTAATATTGTAAAGCCACAAGCAAACTAGCTAGAAATAGCTCAGCATTTATGACAACGTTTAACAGACAAGTGAATCATAAAAGTCATTAAAATTGCACATCTCATGGACAGGTGGGCATGTTTATGAATTCAGAGAAACTTCAACTTTCGCATATGTACGTGTGTACATTATTATCTGGGTAGGTGCGATGTGATGAAAATATGAGCAAGAGTGAAAGTGCAACTTCAGTCGGTATACTTTATACATAAAAAATCATTGCAATTGAAAATACTGATTGTAGTAATTATCGCAGTTAGTGCTATAAATCCCAAATTGCTTTCAAATTTAAAACTTAAGCTGCAGATAAATGCATCTTATTTTTATGCTTAAATGTTGTGTATTAGTGCAAACTGCATACAGAGTTATATAATCATGTTAGATCTGTATATAATCTGTATCATGCATGCAGCCAAGATTAGCATTCAAGAATAACTTTCATATTATATTTCCCCGTTTTTTTCACATGAGTTGCAGGGTCTACGCCATAATATTCCGTTTTGGCTTGTTTTCTTGCATGCTCCGAAAAAAATGCACTCACCATGTGCGATTTGGTTTGACCCACTTTTCATTATCAAAAGCAGATTTTTGTATATTCCCGTAAAAAAGTAGCAAGTGGGCAAAATTATGGCTACTATAAAGAATTTGATATGCACTCAAAAATATACAGTCAAAAGTTACAATATAAAGGATACGGTTTTATGTTGCAGCTACTACTTTTAATCAATCATCAATCCTTGCCATTTCAGTCTGCAAAAATGAAAAGATTTTATGATGAGATACGTCAAACAGCTGTAAATGAAATTGTGCATAGTTGCTAGATCCCAGATTGTGAACTATTGCTGTTTCTAAATCTAGACGTGCATGGCATATTCTGATAAAAAAATTACTTGCATTTTCGATGGTGTTCTGAAGTTGTTAATTACTATAAACATTTTCTACAACCAAGTGGGAAATCATTAACCCTTGATTTGTGTAGTTGGTAGTGGATCCTACAATATCCTTTCAACTTATTGAATGCCATTCATTTGAACTTACACACTCAATGTAAAAAGTTCATACATGCGGAAATATTGATATTTTGTAAATATAGAGTTAAAAATTAGAAATTGCTACATTTTAATCAACGAGACCTCGGGTTAAAGCAAAGAAATTACTACAATCCCCTCATCTCCTTATATCTCGGGTTAAAGATGATTTTCTTATAAATTACAAATGTTGCTGCTCTCAAACATTATTAATATACATAGGATTACGCATAACTTTTTTTATTGTTGACTTTGGAAACGATGCCCATTCCCCGTTGTTTGAAAACTTTAAACTGATCACCACGCATTCGCAAGATATCCTCTCACCGATTTATTTCTTTACGTATTATTTTCTGACATTAATTTGCAGACTGCCAGTACACCTGATATACACCACAATTATTCTTAAACGTACTTTTTCAGTATCGGTGTCATAGTTGATAGTTGTTGTTCTAAAATGATATTTATCACATGTTTTCAATAGCATCTCGTATTCGAAAGTTTTGTCGAGGTTTAATTTTTTATTAGTAATTTAAGATTTAATAAAGCTTAAATAATAATGAGTATTTAATTGATGAGCACTTCAATTAACTACCTTTGCTCCTGCTTTAAAAAGTCTTAATATATTAATATTAAGTTTACTGCATGGTTGCCTTATATACATATTGCACTTGGCACTATACGTGTACAAGGGTATAGTAGTAGCCATTCATATTAGGTCTAGACGGAAAATTACTTCAGGAAAACAAAAATTAAGTTAAATGTTAGCATACTCTCCCACTCCCAGAATGAAAAAGACATGAGTTTTATATAATATGACTCCTATTTTTTGCTTACACGATAGTTGGTTGACTCGAAGTGTATATGCATTTCTCATACCTAATTTTTCTTAGAGAGAGTAATTTCACTAGCCAAATTAAATTAAGAACTGCACAAGAATAGCGAATTATTAATTGAATTTGTAATTTCCGGAAATGGCGACATTCTTAAATGAAAGATAGTCTGTGTAATTCGAATATTTCGAGGGTTTAAGAAAATGTCAACTTCATAATAGAATGGGCGATGGGAACAAAAAAGGAGTAGATGTAAGTAATTCCAAGGGCTTGATGAAATTATGAAGTTATGACTGAGTAATACTAGCGTATTTGACGAAGACCAGTTTTTCTGGGGACATGTTATATATACACGTATGTGCATATACTAATGACTAGGTGCAATAAAAATTCAGCAATAGATAAATAGATTTCTTTAGGACCCAGAAAATATTGAGGAAATTCTCCTGTAGCAAAAGAATTGTAATTAAGACGGATTAAGTGATTAGATTACTATGTACTTTTGTATTAACTTAAGTAGAGTTGGGCAGCTAGTAGTTGGTATGCATTTAGATTGACTTTTATTTCGCTCGTGATACACTGCGACACATCACTAACTACGATGTTATTTTACGTGTTATATCGTTTCGGAGGCAGGCTAACTAGAAATAAATGATTGAATGAAATGTTCGATGAGTTGAAAATTCAATCAATAATGTTTACAGGATGATAATGATTCATAGTTCATACCACAAGAAGACTATGATGGTGCGTGCATGTACTGTACAATGAGGATACAAAAGACAAAAGAAATTAATTAAAATTTGAGATGCCTTTTGGGCATCCAATTACAATATCGGACCATCGCCAAATTCCTAACAATATGCATCGTCCCAGTCAGAAGCTAATACCAATAAACATTGAGGAATATAATGCATTATATATGTAGGACACCACAGTATTTAGAATATTAACTATGCGATGGATACTTGATAATAGTATGCCGTCTGCTGGGATAGTATAAATATAGACAATTCGACGCATGGATTTTCCCTCTCAGGTTTTGTAACTACTTATAAAGTATCGTTTTAACTCGATATTTGATAAAGTATCATTCTCATATACATATAAGATATATAAATTAATGATTAATATTCGGTACTGGTCCAAATCAAAGTGAAGTACCGATGTTAAAATTTGAAGATCATTTCAAGGCTCTTAGAATTATTCAACTCACGACAAGGAGGCAGGAGGCAGAGACAAAACGCTCAAGTGTATTTGGACGCTGAACAAATGGAATGTCATTACTTGAATGCTGGCACCTGGCACTCCTCAGAGTACATGTACTTTATCCTAAAATACAGTTGGGAGCAATTTCATTTAACACACGACGCTCTCTCGGAAAGTCAGCCATTTATACATCCTGTATGCATATTATTATTGTTCTGCATAATACTCTTATCATATCGTATTACAAATTGAACCTTTTTCATTCAAATCCGAACCAAAACTATATGGTTGAATGAAAAAGCTGGAATGTAAAGAAGCGGACGGAGGGATATTTCTAATTCCCTTCGCGTTTTCATTTTACTGTCCTTTTACTGGATGCCAAAAACTTATATTTTAAAGCTTTATAGTTGGTGAAGAGATGCGAGATCTCAGGAAAACAAAAATATGATAGCTAGCTTATTAGTTTTATTTGTATAAATAATATGGCTTCACCGAATCAATCGAAATACTTTTGCTAGTAGCGAGCATAAAGCAATGTACCGCATTCCACTTTATATTATTGGCCTTCAGCAAAAGTAAGCTTGAATATTAAATGGGTTCCATTTCAATTTTCAATGCTCTTACATAAACACAGCGTGTGTAAAGAGCATACAAGAGGTTTTTTTATAAAAAGTTTCATAGAGAGTAAATATCGCAATGGAGAATTGACACTGGCAATAATAAATCATGTTTGGGATTATTTGCAGCTGCATGTATTCTACACGCTTACGTTTGCCGAAGTGAGGACGACTAAGGGAGTCTCAAGCCAAATGAATTTTAACGACTGTGACTCTCTTTCGAAGTCAACAGCATTGTTATTTTCATCGTCGTCAATCCCGTCCCCGCTCCCAGACTTGTGTCAGAGCTGCTTCTGAATTTGTGGTCTTGTCGCTTCGCCAAGAGAACCGAAGAAACGATCCACTGGGCTTGATTTACGGGAGAGGCATGGGATGGGTCGAGGTCGTCTTCGTCGTGGATGCTCACTCGAAGTGATATTCGAAGAAGATCCTGACTTTTGCTCTCACTTGGTATGTACATTCTTTCCTTAGTAATTACATCCTTTGGATTTTTGTTCAAATCTTCTTGCTATCTCTATATAGCCCTCTCTCTATATATATCACTGGAGTTCCATGTTCCATCGAGCATCCAAAGCATTAATATATATTCAACATTACCAGTACAATGTTCAGTTGAATCTTGAATCAAACTAGCAATGCTGAGCACGTTATATCAGAGTTTCGAGTTCAAAGCAGTACTCAAGTGACGTATATTGTACCTATTTGTCAGGCACGTATGATTACCAATGCACATTAGCATGTAGTTTCCACATGCAAACTTGAGTGAGCGCATAGTTATGCCTATGTATACTGTTATTGTAATGCAGTGCCATTGCAGTAGACATTGATGTTGAGCTTAATTACATTCTTCCCTTGACTCATGCTCCAGCAGCGCTGCATAATATTTAGTTTACATAATACAAAGTATATATATATATTCGTTTCTTGTGCTATTCCCGTCGTCCCAGCAGAATTCCAACTGATTATAATAGCCACAAGGAAACTTATCTTCTTCAAATTTTTATTTACTTTACATTAGTCTCAACAATTCTTGTGTACATTTTGTACCTATCGGGACGCGTCTTACGTCAGCAAAAGGATGCCATTAAGAACTGCGGAAATGTAGAGTCAAAAGGCATTATCAAGTCGTGTGCATATATGTACTATATTGTGAAATGTATCTCGTGTATGCGCGTTCTGTAAAAGCTTTGCTTGTTTTGTTATCAAATTTTGGCTACATGTCCTGATGTACATACATATTAAAGTCTTTCTTAACTTACTCCTACAAACACGCAAGGCAACACCTGTCAAACAATGTTATATGAATGAGCTAATAATGACAATTCGTAAGTAATTACTTCCAAGAAGATCATTCCTATGATGATTTATTGAAATAGTATGGTAGTCTACTGGTTTTTGCAGTAAGAAACAGTTACCATTTTCATTCAGTGTCACCGCTCCAATTGTATTTTCAATTTTTGAAACAATTTACAATCACGCGCATTTCTAGTTTTGCTAATTTTCCGTAGAATAATATAGTGCAGCATTGCATGGCTCAGTAAATAAAGTAGCACAAGTGTGTCTTCACACAGCTCATTAATAAACAATCTTTGTCTTGTTCTTGAACTTTAGAATCAAAAGAATCACGTACAGTGTGAATATTGACAGAGTAAATAGTGATAAAAAGTTATAGTTGAGGTATAACATTAGTTTGTGAAAAAAAACGCTATTTGACCTCTTTGACTTGTCCTTCCTGTGTTTGAAGGATTCATTAGATGGTGGAGTAGCAATACGGTTTGGCATCAAGGAGCCAGACGAAGCAATCAGCTTGGACAGTCTTCTGGAAGTGGAAGAGTACCAGGTACGGTTTCAAGACCCGGCGGACGCAGAGCAAGTGTTTCGGAGTTTGGACGGGTTCATCGACGTGAGGTATAGGACATAATATTACCTTTGTAGGTAGCTTTTTACTACTACCACTTCTGAATGTTTAATTAGAAACTCTCAGTTGATTTATTACCACTACCAAAACTACACTACTTTGACTATAGGTAGTAGCTAGTCTAGTTCTGTATCGTTGCTCTTGAATGTAAGCATGCATTCCCTCTCATTATTGTCTGCTCTGTGCCGCTGAAACTTAATTTATGACTTTTTAATGTTTTCTTCCCTAGAAATATGGATAACTGTATGGTGGAATGGGATGAATTCTCAATGGATTCCAACTCAAGTAAAGTTGAGCAGGATTCTACAGAGAATGTGACTGTAGAACGTGATCCGTTCCTTGACAGTAATGATTTTGCAGGAGCCAGCAATGCTGAAAAGTGAGTGCAACCTCTTTTCTATTTAGCTTAATGGGCAAGTCATGTCTGTAGCATGAAACAAAAAAGCTGTGTATGACTTCTGACCATTTGATACTGGAAAACCCTATGTTTTTCTTGTCTTCTGGTTCTGACCATAAAGCATATTGACAATGACACATAATGATGACTAAAACTTAAACTTGTACTATTCATTTTATAAAAATCTCAGAGTTCCCAGTGGTAGACGGAGTCGTGTAAGTCGCCGACAAATAATCCAAGCCACTTGGCTTGGCTACAGTAGCAGTAGTGACGAAAGTGTGACTAATAACGATTCCAATGACAAAGACAATACTAATGGAAATTCCCTGACGGCAGCACGACAGCAAAGAAGGCGAAGTCCGAGCAACAGACATATCAAAACTAAAGTTGGTAAAGATGCGGGAGTAAAAAGTGATGAATCTATTGAGCCGGCTAGTAGCACTTCCGCTCTGAAATCTGATTCTAGTGGTGATGGGAGTAGTCCCAATTTAGTTACTTCAGTTGAGGATTTTGCCGCAAGTGATGGGAAACAAGGAGTGAGCGTTGGACTAAAACCTCCAATTCAACTCCATTTACGTTCATCCCCAAACAATACTGACTCTACACATCAAATTGCTCCACATGGTATTTTCGGGAGATCTGATGCGATAGAAATTATGGAGAAGGATACGCTTGACTCGTACATTTCAACTATGACTGATGAAACGGACACTAACGCATACACATTTGCTGACCCTTTTGATGACACACATTCCGTCGCTTCTACTAGCTATGAGTCAAGGTTTGTCCCTTTAGTAGTCTAATCCTTTTCCTGGCTGGGCTTGTTGAAAAATGGGAAGCTTCACTAATTCACCTTCATCCATCATGGGAAAAGAATAAAAGTAGATTTAAAATTATGAAGGCCATAATATATAAGATCTAAAGATGTGCACATTTCTACAATATTTTAAGCTTGAGATTAACTTGTAGTTCAGTACATGGATCATGTCAACTTGTCTTTCCTTCTATTTTTAGTCTCTTTTAAGCTGAAAAGTAAATCCTTTGCATGCTCTTTTCCCTGGATTACACTTGATAAGATTGAACCTCATCTGCAAGGTACATAGCTTAAAAAAGAAGCCTGGAAGCCTTTTTTCATTCTGTGAGATCCTTTTTTTATTTAAGAAAATAGGCTTGAACTCAAACTCAGTCCAGTCCAACTTTAGTTTAGAAAGTTGAAACGAAAGTAGGTACTTTATAGAAACGCACACTTGACTGCACTGTCTGTAATCATTGTGATTTCCTTCATCTTCTTCCTCTTTCTACTACCCCAAAAAAATCTCTAAATCATGCACTATATAGAATTATTTTACCTTTTCATTCACATTTTCCCATTGAGAGAACTGGATTAAACTTTCTTGAAGAGAGAAAGAATACAACAGTGAACAGACAAATCAAAAAAGTTTTTTTTTTCAAGAGAGATTTAGAATTTTAGTATGGTTTTTAGAATTGAAACATGCTCCGATGCTCCTCATACAATATAAAATGCGTCGACTTTTTCACTTTGCAAAGTTTTCACATTTTCATGCAAATTTGTTTAGAATATTTCCATTCCCTCCCTAAGGCAAACAAGTCTAATTGACCATTTTTCACAGCTCTAGAAAAGAAAAGCGTGGATAGTTACTTTCTCTGCGTGTGTGTGAATATACATAATTTATAATATAGGTTACATCTTTGCATTTTTTATTTAAAATGTTATTTTTTGCAACTTTCTTTATTCTGATTTTTCCATATTACAGCGGTGGAAGTACTTCGAGTACGGAAAGTAATGGGAGTGTGTGCACTGTGAATTCATTCTCAATGCAGAAAGGACGAAGTAAGTCAAATGGGAATGAGGGCAAGAGTAGCAGTAGTATCACTAACGGAACCAGAGCTGGTGGAGGCAGTGGTGGAAGCAAATACAGAAGCAATCTGAAAGTCGAACTAGTGACTCAGCTGAATAAGTCACAAGAAGCAAATTTACATTCCAGCATCACCACACCAGCCTCCAGCTCAGCGACAGTGAATCCATCCAATTTATATTCAGGCAATTCGCATCTGAATCTCCAATCATCTTTTGCTCCTACTCCCATTGCTGCATCCTCTAGTACCAGTACTGGCGTCCCTTCAAAGTACCCAAATAATCAACAGCTACATCGACAAAAGCAGCAGCAACCGTTGGTGAGCCAGTTTTCCCCTGACCAAGACAGACAATCCTGTGGAGGAGATGTGAAGAGAGTCCGTGCCTTGTTTGAGCTTCGCAACCACTCGCGTACAAGTCTGGACGGAAGCGAGAGCATTGGGAGTAGCAGTAATGGGAGTACGTGCCCATCTTCCCCTGAGTCAACGACTAGGTCTATATCCTCAAGAAATGGTGGAGACACTTCCCCATGTGGAAGCTCTTCTGGTCGTACTGGCATTTACTCAAAAAATGGAAGGCGATCCAGAGCATCTCCCCAAAACCAACAACACTCACAAAGCACTGGGAGTGCTGCCACCAAAGTTTTGCGATCTGCTTATAGCAATTTAAGTCTGAACCAAATGAGCAATGCAGTTGGAGGGAGCACCACCAATCTGAGTAGTAATACTGGTGCTGGCGCTGGCAATCACTCATCCTATGATTTTGTTGACTTGCTGGTCAATGATAAAGTTGTCATTGAGGATGCTCCAGACATTTACCAAACGAATCGAAGCAGGTAATGTATTTTATATAGATAAAAACGTCATATACCATACCCCACATGGCATAAAACACTGTTAAAGATTCCCAATTCCGATGTGCTTTTCATTTTTTACTCGTTTCATATAATGATCTAAAATAATGACTTTCACATGGTCAAAGAAAAAGAAGCTACGGAAATGGTGGATATAAAAGCTACATTTAACGATGTTATTACATATATCCGGAAAAGAAAGTTTCTCTTTAATGCCACGTTCGCATTGGAACTGATAGGCATGCAGGACACAGAACTCAAAAATCTCACGTAGGTACTACTACTGACACCGACTAGGCTGAACAAAACGAACATTGAACATGCCGTCGTGAAGATATGTGCATTGGAGCAGAAACAATTTACTGCTCCTTCCTCTACTTTCCAAGACACTCATTTTGTCATTGACTTGGCTTTTCTCCTTGTTCGAATTCAAATAATGAAGTCTTTCCCATTCTATAATAATACCAATAATACTAATGATGTCGGTAATGTTGACCGACTTGGAAAGAGAAAAGATATATAAGTGGTATATAGCGGGAAGTGAATGGGGAAATACAAAGGAACGCTTGAAATTTTTGGCTAGTTGAAGGCCGAAAGGGTTGTAAAATTGCTACCATCACTTACCATATCACACTCAACTGCTTTTCCTTTCTCACTACGACATATAAGTACACTCCTCTACTGTATATGATGCGGTTTCCTAAAAAGGCTTGTTAGAGAAGTAAAAGTAGACAGGAGATGAGAATTACTGGAAAGGAAAGAAGATAGAGAAAAACTCGGACAGCTATAAAATGCTCATAAAATATTATTATTCTGTTGTTCTCAGTTCGTCTGTTCCATACTTTGGTTCAGAGTGACTGCTCCACTGAAGTGAGAGAGAGGAGCTATACTACGAGCTACCGAATCTTTCACTAAACACTGGCCATTTCCTCCGCTCTTTATCTCCCTTCCGTCTATCGAATCCCCAAGAGGTTTTCATTGCTTCGATAGTCCCGAGAGCACACATGTTATACGATATATTATGCATACATTCTATTTTATATGTATGCTTCACTTTTTCATCTATACAATGAATATTATTAGAGCGTATTTATGGACTTCTTTTGTATGTATGCCTATGAAAGACAAAAGATAGTAGTGTTTCATGATATTTGGGATTTCAAACTTTTTGAACTTATCACTGCTTTGAGTTTATATAGAGGATTCTCTCTTTCACCCCGAATGTGGGTTATTAGATATAGAGCGTTGAAAGTCGAAACTCATAAAAATCTCATGACAGGCTATGGACAGATGAATGATTAATTTGACATTTCCAAACGCATATATTTTCTCTCTGATATATGCTGTAGTCAAGTCAGTACATATCCAAAAGACGTGAAGGGAAATGTAACGTTCATGACAGGAGTACAACACCAAGTTCTTTCTACCATGAATGTTCTGCGTGAGTGTGTACTGCATAAACTAAAATATGCTTCACTGGATATCATGAGAAATTTCATAATATTTCATGACAAGAACGATATGATGTGTGATGGAAAGGGCGATTTTGGTGCAGGGTGATGTTGATGGAGATACGATTTAACCAACTGGAAATTAAAAGTAGAACTTAAAATCATAAAGGTAGAAATAGATATTAAGGGTTGTGCTAGAAATCATGTGTACATGTCTTATCTAGTTTTATGTTTACGCGAGCGTGTAATGATCTACTTTTTTTTGTAAGGATGAAGGATATGGACATGTACGAATGTTACATTAAAGTTTGTTCAAGCTTAAAGCCCTATCCTTTTCTATTTTCTTCGCCGAAAGGCTTAGTTTCGTCACCTTTGCATCAAAAGAACTTTCGAGGAGTTCGGGGTTCATCTGTACAACAGATGTAACTTTTCACGCCGATCATCTAGTGAAAGCGGCTTACGCGGGGCATAATGCATACGGAATCACAATGATCTTTGCACAAGCTACACAGTTTTTCTCGCGTTTCTTACTACTACTATGAATGACACCACACACACCCACAACATCATATATACTTAAGTAGATGAAAGAAGGCTTGTAAAAAGTTTGCTTTGTCGGATATATATGAATGAATAAAACAGTATTCTACAAATATAAACGGACTCGTAAGGAAAAGGACAAACATTTATGGTGGTGATATATAATGTTGGCAATGGTCCGTAAGGTTCCGCACTGCAATGTGTTAGTACTTGTTAGCTTGTCAATTTACTGTGCGACCAAAGTCTCCGAAGTGGGATGCGGATGGTAAGTACATAATGGAATTCCAATGACAGTGACAATTAATTCGCCGTCTTTCATTTGGAGTGGGCTTAACTCTCCTGTTCTCAAGTTTATCAAGGATGAAGTCAACCTAGTAACATATTTACGAACATGAAAAAGTGACGTGTGTTTCAAAACTCAAA
>JAANSM010000490.1:0-27728 GCA_036850725.1 Orchesella villosa | reverse complement strand
TCGGACAGCTTAAAGCTAAGCATGGAAATAGCTGCTCAACTCAATTCAATGTCAAGACCGGATTCTGTACTTACCACAACTATTTATATTTACGTATCTTTTGTGCTGAAAAATTAAATAATGAGTGGAATAATAGAAATGCGTACATACGTGCAGATGTAATTACAATGAAATAAAATATTGACGTAACCGATTTCCTATTGTCTGCTTGCAGCTAAACTAAGTTCTTGTTTGCAGTCACGAACAGGCGCGTTTGTCTTGCATCCTGTGAACAATCTGTTTAGAGAGCGATTATAATTTTTTGGTGTCTTTATTGTATTAAATTAAACTGACATCAAATATTAACGACCACGAGGCCATTGTGTATTGTGGAATGTTATTGTAGTAGTTTTTATTGCAAAATCTTTATTGAATTTTGAAAATCATAAACAGAAAGAATATGTTATTCGCAATGTGCTTGCTTTGCGTGATATGGCAATTATATGCGTGATGTTCCTTTTTATATGGTTGAATACTGGAAAGATATTTTGGGTTATCGATGAAATGTGCGTCAAATTGAAAAACAATGGAAAATTCGAAAACACCGAAAACTTCGGTGGAGCAAACCTCATATAGAGATATCACGATATACCTTTAGGTGAACACAACCTGAAATCACCTGAAATCAAGTATGGATTCTGTTTTTAATCGATGCATAAAATATTTAATTACATAACTTGCAGTTATTAGTCATAATAATTAGTGCAATAAAAGCATTAAAAAATGCTATTCGTGTATACTTATGTGTTTGTTTTCAGGACTTTGACTAAACTTGTAAATAGTCTGAAGAGTCATATGGCATGGATAGGATTTGCAAGTCAGGTTCACTCGACATTTCCAAGCATTGCATTGTCATAATTAGCAACCTTCTATTTTGGGCAACAAAAGTCCGAGAGGCATAAACTATCGATTAACAATAAACTGTCAAACAAGACGAAGTTCTTACAAATTTATGAATCCGTCAAATTCGACCCGAACTAGAGTTCACATCCAACATTCCACATGCCTATACTTCTAACATAATATTTGCACCTAATAATTTGCATTAATTTCTTTCATTAGTGTGGTTTTGGTTCGCTTGCTGGGAAGGATAATTTATTCAATTCAACAGAATTCACTATCAACTATGAAACGTTTCTAGTGCTATGAATTATAATCATACATACTGACATCCATGAATATGTTGAAAGTGATAATTATCTACTTAAGGACGGATATAGTACTTATTTTCGTGTATTATGACCGTATGGAATTCCCAATTCCCTGATACATAAAGTATTACTCGGATGGAAGCGGACATTCACAACGCAATTATGGTATGTGAAAATTCCTGCTTTATTTTTTCATTTAGGGTTTACAGGGAGGTGAAGCGATGTGATATAAAAAATGATGAGCTAGCAGATCTATTGCGCCTTCATACATCCATATTATTCCATATAACCATTGGGCTGGGCATTAGAGATTGACGGTCAGTATGGTATGCATTTCATTTCAATATTTTTCGACGTAATTAATTACGAAATTAAATGAATTATCCATTTAAAAAATTATATATAACAAAGCAGCGAATGCTCAAGTGTACATTGTTGTCCTTTTTAGCTTTTCTTACTCAACTCAACAATGGATATCAATGAATTGTGTGCAAACTATGCTTATTGTTTACACAGGTGTCACAGGTCGATAGTCGATCATAGTTGATGCAAGTTGTACAACAAAGCATATAAAGTACACATTCTGCATACCATTGTCTTTCCCATCGTAATTTTAATTCTAGCTGTGCCAGTGATGTTGGAAAAATCTTGTGGGAATAATGTAGCATATTACATAACTTCCGTGCGAGAATTAGTCGACAAGCAAGCTTGAATGGGTCAGCATTACATCGTATGCATTATGTTAAATATATTATTATACGCTGCTGTATGTGTATGTATGTACTAGGGTGTATGGATTATATTGTGGGGATTACTTAATACAGCATGATTAATTATGATTCATGATATTTTAGTTGTCCAAAGCATATCATTGTTATATAGTATCTTCATAGTCCAATAGAACTTCGAAGTACCAAGTAACGAATAGAACTTGAATATCATGATTGTAGCCTATAGGCTGCAAATAACTAAGCACATTCTCACATTGTTCACAGTTTTCTTTTATTCAGGTGGTATGTGTATTTAATTGATTTAAGTAGTCAAAGTACATGGCTAATTTCATCAGCCTTCTTCATAAAAAATTCATCCCTTCATTATATGTTCAAACTACTCCGAGTCTACTCTAAGCGCTTTACGTAATAAAATGTACACGTATCATCGTGGTAAATGTCACCTAAGCAGATTATGAGTCTGCTAGTCAGGCAGTCAGAAACACAAGGTAAGCAAACATTTTCAGGTTAAAACATTTAGTCCAGTAGGCGTCAAATATTAAGACAAGTTATATGATAAGCTACCAGGGATTATTTCAATTTATTATGCCTTAATCCAAACATTTTGTTGGCAAGCTTGCAAACTTTATTTTACAACTTTACAAATGCGTAAAACTTTAGATGACCACTCAGCATATTATGCCTGAGTGTCGGTCACTGAGAAGTCGGCGACAGGGATCTTGTTTGATGACGCGATGTCGTGGAGTGTACTGTGTACAGTTTACACTATAGGCTCATTTAAAAACTGAGCTTTTCTTAAGTCATCAGGAACAAACGAAGCAAGTATTAAGCATAAGTATAGTAACGAGATATTTCTCAGGAAAGCTATGTTTCTTCTATTGCTATATGTAATGTAACATAGTAGGAGACCATAAAGTACGAAAAAATAAGAACGGTAATGGACTTTCATACTGATTATACAAAATGTTCATTTCATTGACTTATACTAAGCGTAAGTGTGCATACAATATTTATACATATATATATATAAGCATAGTTGGCAGCTAATACCCTTAATATATAAAATATGTAGGGGTAGAGATCTTGTTTGTATTTGGTTGGTCTTGTAATATAATAGTTATTGTTATTATGGATCATGTATTATTTACAAAAAAAAGTACATTCGTCCATAGGACAGGAAGTTACACTGTATGCCTGAGATGCAATAAATAAAACATGTTTCTTCCGTCAATCCCATCATCATTTCAACCAAAAATATATTTTTATGCATGCCAATCTATTTATATGGAAAATAACCTTCGTCACATCATATCACACCAAAAACATTTTTCACACCTCATGCTCCTCATCGTGGTTTTGTAGGTAAGCACTTCCTCTCTCGCCAACCACACAACTCTCGTTCATGCAGAGATGTGTGCGCTGCGGAAAAGCCATAGCGGTAGTCGACAAGATGTGGCTGATGTTGCTGAAGTCGGTGGTGGCTAGCGTTTCATGTTTCATCCTAGCCAAAACCATGCACATATAGATGCCCACTTACAAAAAAAAGGTTGCAGCCTTAGATTTCGTTTTATTAAGCCTTAAGTATGAGTAGAATGAAGATTATAATAAATTTCTAACTAAGCTTATAACCCAAGGCAAGGACTCCCATTACTATTGCTGCATTTCGGTCTTATCTACCGCTTCAAACTCCAACTTCATAGTACATCATCATATCATGTTGCAAGTGCATTTGATTATCAGTAGACGAAGAAATTGCATTAGTAGCTGACTTTGTCGTTTTTGATTTTTCAAGCAAAAAGAAACGTTTACACCCAACTGCAAATGCATATATGTACAGCACGTACTATACCATTAGGATCTTATAAGCTACCCGTTGTTGAAGAGGGATGCGTGTGTATAGGATCTCAAGAAATTTTTTCAGGCACCTTCTGGCCATAAACGGTCTCATTCTTGCACTTCATCTGACTACCATAAGAAACAGAGGCTGAGAGGAGCGTCAAAATCTGTTTCACATAAAACGTAACAGCAGTTTGCAGAAAAGTGTTGGGAGATACAATGTTACACATTATGTAGCGTTGTAGGTACGCAAGGGAAATTACCCTCCTCATGAAACGACTGCTTCCACATTTACTTGACTGCATTTTATCTGCCTTTGTGTACTGTTATCATGATCATCATCCCATTGCAAACAATTGGCGTGTCAAAACTATGAGTAAAGTTTTAATGTTATACTTCTCGGTAAAGCATGGATGAAGCAGGCTTTGTCACGTAGGGCTCAAACCTATACATACTGAATATATAGGTAGATAGAGAGATATATATGCTCATTCTGAGTTTTTAAGAGATATCAAAATTCATTTAATGTTTGTTAGAGCTCTATACGACGACTCTATTCACGGTTTTATATGAAGCTCTACTGTTTTTTGTAAGCAAAAAAGCAAGTTCAAAGACCAGAGCAAATCAATCATTGATATCTGTTATCCCACTTATCCTCTCTGTGTATAAATGCTTCTAACATTAAAACATTGTGAAAAGAATACATTTTCAAGATGTGTACGATGTTTTACAATGCAGAAATGATACGATTCTCCGTCTGTTTATATTATACTTTTGTACAACATGTGCTGTACTTGAAGCCGTTCCATTGCTCTCAGATACACATTTTATTCTGAACAGCTTATATTACAAACTGACATCATCGTATATCAACTCTTACTACCATACTACACACTCCTGCTGCTTGCTTATATAGTAAAAGTTGGTGTTGGTGGTGGTGGAAAGAAGAGTTTTCCATTGCATGGGTGCACACAACTTTTAGGTACTGCAAATGAGGATATACTGCATATTGTTTATATTCCTTACGACCAGTACTAAAACCTTCATCCGATGGAGTTTTCTTGCTTCTGCTGATTGTGAGAGATGTGTGTGTATTCTGCCTGTGTGAGAATAACCGAGTGAGTGAGCGAACCAGCAAATCAGAATGGGGAGCTTGCTCATAATAATAATGTTGAGAAGAGAGAAGTAAAAAAGGCAAGTGAGCATATATAGTATACATATATGCAGAATATTGTACATTTTATGCTTAGGTATATACCTAACCCAGACTAACTCAAATGTAAAGCTCTCGCTCACTTGACTTGTTCTCGTCTTTACAGAAAACTTGGTGTATTCCACACTATCACTTCTATTCTACTGCAAATATACACATACACATCTCTTCCTCTTTTTCTCAATATTCCATGTTTATATTACTACTTTTTATACACAAATAACACAGTGGTGAGCATACAACAGTGTCTGCTCCTTGCTTGCATTTTAGGTTCATCATCATCACCACACTCCCAGCAGTCAACCCAAGAAGAGTAGGAACGACCGTATGTATAAACATATACATACGCATTACATTATGTATGTAGTATTTCCCTTTTTTACTCATACAAGACAAGGGAAAAACCTAGCCCATATTTTTTGAAATATTTACGGATAATTGGACAAGAGATAATTGTGTACAAAAGCTGAGAGGAAGCAAGTAGAAAAGGAGTAGTAAATATCTTTTCCAGCAAAAAGACCTTTCAAAATGATAGTATTCCAATTCCCTATCACAGTTCCTAAGAATTCTACTCCTGCTCCCGATTAAGAAAACTGATTTTCTATACAAAGGAAGGAAACTGGAGAGGATTTAATTCACTAACTTGACGTGATTTCCTCTACGTGCAAGAATAAAGGTGAATGTGTGAACATTATTGAAAATAATTGAAGCAGTCCTTGTAGAAAGTGGAGCTGTAAAGCTTTATTAGTGGCCTGTCAAAGGGATATAATTTCTCTGCTTTGAATATCGTCTCAAGTTCAAATTTGTGGGCGAGTCTAGCATAAAACTTCTTTCTTTCTTGGTTAATAGGAAGGAGTTCATTTCTGATAAAATACTACGAAAGCTATAACGTATGGATATGGATTGCCATTATTAGTTTTGACAGTGTATGCGAGTGCGGCGTGTTCATGAAAGAATGGGAACGGAAGTTTCTAAAAAGTGTATGTTCCGTATAGTAAACATTTTACACATGCAGTATATGTACAAAAGTACATAACTGTGTTCCTGGATTTTAGACGTCAGTCAGTAAGTGAAGGCTTTGTATAGATCATCGTCATCCCATGTGAAAAATATTTTGTTATTTTTTCGACTATTTGACAAGCCATTTGGATCTCTCCCAGGGTGTGGTGTACCGTAACTGTATCAGTGTCATAAAAAAGTGATATACGATACGTATTGTATGTGTACTGATTTATTCCGAATTCAGTAACAAATTTATCCTACACCTTGCGACATGATTTGCATAAAAGGGACTTTTATGTCTGCATTTGTTTTCCAAACTTAAAAGTAACCAATGTGCAACGATGGGTGATTAAACGGGTTTCTAAAAAAAATCTTGCATATTAAAGTGCATTTAATTTGAAGAAGCGGGGCACTTTTTACAAGGGCTCTGTAATTACAAGTGTTCTGTGATTTTGTGCATCAACAATATTTTTAAACTTGGTTTGAGTCTGAAAAGTATTTCTCCTAAGGGAAACCATCAGTCAAAATGGCAGGAAATATTAATTGCTCTCTAGATGACATTGACTTAGCCTCATTAAAGGTGAGTGACAGCATTTTCTGTTTAATCTTAAAGTATGATGATGATCCGATGTTTTTTTTTATCATGAGTCAATTAAGCAAACAAAAGTTACAGCTTGGTCATGCATTGTGCAAACAGTATGGTTTACTATATGGTCAAATACTGATTGAATTGGGCTATTTGACAGCATATGTATTTATGTGTAGTATTTGGTTGTGAAGTAAACATAATGATAGGAATGTAAAGCCACACATTTTACAAAAAACAGAATGGACTACATTTACACGGAAAAGTAAAGCTTTTGCTGATTCATTTGCTGGCTCTGTGGCGGCTTTTGGTAGTTGATGATTTTGCATTCCTTCTCCCAAACGATTATGATGTAGCTTGTTCAAAGAAAACCAAACCAAGTTTTGTTTACGATGTGTCGCAAACCCCAGTCACCAACTAGTGCTGATGTTGCATGATGCTTCCGTCTTTTGATAATGATGACATGCTGGTGATGACGATAAACGATGTTTTTACATCCGTATCTGGTCTGTTCACCAATGGCTGTAGACATTTGGATGGGTTGTGATTATGAAATAATGTAAAAGAATTTTAATTAAGATTTACAGTTGTGTTAACGTAAAGTCGATTCTTTATTGGCTATTAAGAAAGCGCATATTGGATCGGTATGTATATGGTTCTTTAGCATAGCTTAACTTGTCAGTAAAATAATATCTATCCTTTCTTTCCAATGCAAACAAAAACGCGAATGAAAAGGCACCAGTCACAAGTTGACAAATAATAAAGTTTACGTGATTTATTAGCTTTTCTTGATATGTCTATAAACTGGTGTTCCGTGTCCATCTTGATTTAACTTTATATTAGGAAAACTCTACCACTGATAGCTTTCAACATTAATTTGTGTAAAACATAGAACAATAATATACTTGAGTGTAACTACTCTATGAAAGTCTGTTTCATATGGAATAATTTTTTTAATAGTTTTTTTCGATGATATGATTATCGGCTTAATTTTTTAATGTGGAGTATTGAAGCTTTATTAAGCTAAATCAGCTTATCTTTCATTCTTACCTTGTACAGAAAGTCATAAGTCATAGATACATACATGTATAGTGCAAACAACTTTACCGTGAATGCAGAATAGTCCTTGTCCTTTGCATGCAATCATAATATATATCCTCCTGACATCGACATCACATTAATTGGAAATGATGCGTGGGTTTGCTTTACAAAATTGTAATGGTAATTTATTAAACTGATGATCTTCGCCTCTTTAGTAGAAAAGACTGAAGAGAAGAAGGAAGGGAACATTCATGGCTGTAAATTATGAAATGAATATTATACTTATGAGTCATTGTAACAACGGGCCTTTATTGCAGATAGTGAAAAAAGGGACTAATTGTTTCATACGTTGTACGTTACATTCTTTTCGATAGTTCTGCTTTGGTAAGCAAAGTTGATGATATCCGTGGCGAAAGCAGTTATCTGTGGCTGAATATCATTTCGAGTCATGTTTTGTAAAATGAAAACACGAACTTCACAGAGCGAATGGGAAACGCAAATATTATAAAGGCATAAACCAATGTAATGTACATGTAGATACTATACGCAGAATTTTATCATACATTCCAGAGGATTTCATCTGAATTACAGAATTAACTTTGTTTTTGTTAATACCACAACTTTGATTTCAAATGTCAAGTTCAGAAGGTTGTGTAATAAGTAATAAATTAGAAAGTATGATGATGTGTAACTCTCATGTAAGCTATCAAACTCGAGCTTAAAAAATATATTTAAAACATTATGAAATTCGAAAACAAGTTGGTTAAGGTCTTGGCTAACACATGTTTAGAAAATCATATTAAAACTAAAGTTACACGAATATTATGTTATCATTTCAATTTCAATAGCACATTTTTCTAGTCAGTGAAGTGTGTTAGGTATATCGTGTATGAATACTTATAATTACAATAGTACAGCTTAATTATTCTAAAACGTACAGAAAGTATTTAGCAGTTTTGTTTCACTAACTCATATGATTATTATTCTGAAGCATAAATATACATTTACTTGTTGGTCATCTCTATTTTTTGGTGACTCATTCAATAAGATATTCAAGATGATGAACCGATAGGTGACGAATGCTAAGCAAAGATTCACAAGAAGTGATAATTACAGCTAATGTAGAAATTTATTCATGCCATTAATGCCTATGTGTCGTAAGTACTAATGTGGGGCATATCACCGAAACGGATGTACTATAGGACGGTGTAACTTAGCCTCAACGTCAATCCATCCGTGATTCTTCGTTACAATGAAGTAATCCACGTTGGATGTATACCAGCAATCAAAACTTAATATATGTGTGTTCAAAGTAACTTCAACGATTGTTACATTCAACATTCAGTTGGCTACATTTCAGCTCCTCATCATATGAACCAGTGGACCACAAGTATTTGCATTATTTTATTTTTTTTGTGTACCTTAATATATGAGAACCTGAGCTGAGCATAATCTTTTTTAACAAGTAAATCTCTAGCTTGTTCTTGCCGGTGCCCAAAATTAATGAAGCCACTTTATACTTTACAATAATTTACAAATTCCCAAACGAGCCCTGCTGCAGCATGTAATTGAAATTAGGTGCATCATCAAATTCATTCGTCTGCAGATAGCAGATCCCGTTTCATTCTTTCATTTCAAACTTCTTTCATGCTTTGCCATGCCTTGAGTTTATACATTGCACTCTCGTAAGTTACTTCACAAGAATGGAGGATATCAAGCATAATACACAAAGTGAAAATCAAATGTTGATGTTAATACTGTTCTCTAAAAATGACGTGAGACTGACTGCCTTCACCGCAAGCAAGCTAATGCACACTTTGAGCTCCGTACCACACCATCCTTTTTTTTACTGAATGAAGTCTCAAATATTCAGTTAGCTTGCCCATTTTTGTAATTTTCCTATCGAAACTGGATTGTATTGACTATTTAATCCGTCACATCAGCATACTAAACACAACTATCTACTTTGCATTATCCCCCAAAAAAGTGGTTTTAATTATGGAGATTTTTATATAAAGATCATTAATTTTCATTCATTTTAAGCTGTGAATATTTTCAAATCTGGTTCTGTGTTTGTCCATTTTTAGAAAGTTATCCGGATCATGTTCGATTCAATCTATGCTAATGCTGTATACCGCGAGAATGCAAAAAGTCATATCATGCATCTCTCAATGCTTGTCTCGTCTAGTGTACCCACGCACAATCACTATGTTTTATGTGCGATATATGTTTTTATGTCAACCAAAAAAGTCACGAACACTATATGAACACATTACCAACTTTTATGCTATACTACGACTAAGATGATTATGGTATCATTCAATGGACAATAATGTCCTTGAAAGTGTTGTGTTCATCCTTTTACAATCATTAATTTACTATCTTGAGCCATATTTCCTATCAACCAATGCAAGGGTATAGCAATAGTGACTTCAAAGAAAAAGACACTCCAAAATATTTTGTTGTTGTGAACCAAAGCTTTTCATAGCAAGCAAGAATCAAAGCTCTATTTAAAGGTTATTTATTTTAGCTCAGCAGGAATGCAAGATGGTTACGGAGATTTATAAAATTACACGATAAGCGATGTATTCAAAATTGAAACTTGAATTGAATATTTATGATGCTGTAAGGACACAAGTGACTGATTTCATATAAATACACTTGATTGGCTTCAGCAGACAGTGGCAAATGGCGCAACTTTTCTGAGGTTGCATGCTACCTTGTAGTTCAATCTACTGATTAAAAATTGAAAATGCAATTCATCAAAAAGATAGATTGGCACATTGTACATTTTTGTGTATGCATACATCGTTTTGTGTAAGATTCATTTAAGAGCGTTTCAAGATTTTATGCGAGTGAGTGAGATGCGTAAATACAAAATCTGTGCATAATTTTCAACGGTTGTCCATCATGTAAATAGCGTATCTTGCAAAGAAATGGCAATGACTGACATGTTCTGCTTGATTGTATGCTTAAAATTACTACTTTCAAGTGTTAGGAAAAGGATAAACATTTATTTAGTGGTATATACACAAGTACAAGTATAAGAGATGTAACATACAACATAACACCTCAAAATCATTCAAATACTACATGCATACTTTTACTCTAACTACAACTCAAGTACATAATTTATTTCCTTCTATCGGTCCTAGTTTAAGTGTATATCAATGCATCGTGTGATGATCGTACGAGTAGTGAACTGTTACCTTTTACAACTTGATTCAAGAGCACCAACCAAAAAACAACAGAAAATAAAATCATTTTCTTGTTACGATTGGTTAGTTACATATCAACAACTACTCATATATCTTAAGTACAAACTAAGACGTATTAGTACATATTAGCGAGAATTGTAGAGTAATCACAACAATAACTTCATTTGCTTTCCTAAAACATTCAACTAATGGCAAAATATGTATTTCATTTCGAAAAAATTGCAGTGACTCGGATGTAGCTTGAATGAATAAGCTTTACTGATTACTGATTGAAGTAAGAGTGTTGATTTGATTGCATTCATGCATTGTCATTATTTATATACATCTGCGCTATGAATACCTGTAATAAAGTTTATGGTAAACGAAAAATCCCATGCTTTCCAAGTATCACAAAGCGTTCATCAGGATTAATGCAGTAAAAGGAAATTTGTGTGTGATTTGTAGGGCATATTCATTTGACAGACAGACCGCTTCACATTATTATTCGATATTTCTTAAACATTTTCCGTAATACTTGTTCCGGGCTACTCGCTGCGGCCCTAGCGGTTATGCTATCTACATGTACGTCATACCAGAACAAGAGTGGGGCCTTGAGATTGAGACCCACTGCTATGCTTCTCATGTAATCAACATAACCGAATCCACTAAATCTACACGTATAGCGTTAGAATTCGAAACGATATTTGGTTAAAACAAGCCACAAATCACTGCTGCCTTGATTCCGACAAGCTACTCGACTCTGGGTCTGCACCTGTATTTTGTGTCATCAAGAACACGATAATACTTCTTCTCCCTTTCGAAATATATATGAATTGTGTATAACATGCGTATCGGTATCTGAAGAATGAAGCACTAAATCCAGGTGATGAAAACGCATAATGTGACTGATAAGAATAGAATGGCGAATGACGTCAAGTCTGAAAAAGGATTAAGAGGTATACACTAACATGCGGAATAATATGAACATTAATAATAAACCGAAGATTAGAGTCATAAACTTTAAACATATCATTTAACAAAATTACGATGATCCTTAATTTCCGTGATGAAAGCTTGCTATTTTTTGTTAATAAAATAAATATACTTTTGCATGTAATTGATCGTGAGTTTAAAATTACATACCAAAATTTTCATGAAGACGTAAATTATCCAACTCTAAAATACCGTTAGTTAGTTACATGCACATGCACCTGACGTTCTGACCTGTCCCTTCCACTAAACTCTAAACTGTATATTAAAATGTATTCTGAAGCTGACTGCAATGATTGCATGCATCTCAGTTTTCAGTATTTTAACATGCATTTATGCACCATCAACTATGCACTTTTACCTGCATTTTAATCTTAATCATTCAATTTAAGAGGATGCATGCAAAGCCGGTATGCATTTCTTGATGAGTAGCAAAAAGTCCTCTTTCTTCTGTTTGCAATCCTGTCAACCGTAAGATTGGTTCTTTCTGGGCTCCTTCTTCGTAAAGTAATCTTGAATCATCTTGGCATTCTTGGCAGACGGAGACGGGACCGCAACTAAAAAATTATTCTTATCTTTTCTCTTCTCCTTGGTTGATTTTCCTTCTGCGAAGGAAATCAAAAGGGAGGCAGTGAAGAAGAGAAAAAATTGCGGTGTTCTTCATTCAGTGTTTCCACCCAACTTGAAACTTGATTTTCGCCATGTATTTTTTTCATTATTGTTGATTGTTGTGTTGTGACATTGTTGACGAAAATTGGCACACAACAGTCAACAGTTGAGTGAATCAAGAGGACAAAATAGAGAGAGAGACACACACCACACAAGACATTCATGAAAAGAAACGGCTTCTAATAAAAAAAAGTTTCAGTTCAAAGAAGAGGAAAAAGCTGAAAATCATTCCTTGTCACTTAGTCATGCTACCTTCATCATCCTCATCCATTCTTTTTAACAGAAGAGGCAAGAACGAGCCCACTAGTTCTTCAGTGTTCTCATTATGTGCTGTTATTTAATTACCCATTAAAAAAGCACTCGAAAATGCTTTTAAAATATGCTAAGGTATAGGTAAAGGGTAAAGGTACTGAATGCGCATGCCAATCCTAATAATATACATAGTTTTTCACCAGTCGTTTAACGGCTGAGTCAGCCAGCGTGCATAAAATGTATGAATTAGGGAAAATGAATGATGGACAGCTGATGATGACTTTACGAAGAGCATATCATTATCCTTAATGATGATGTACAGATGCAGGCAAAACCTCAAACGAAACGAACGATGCGATGTTGAATGTGCCATTCTTTTGTTTCGTTTGGTTTGGTGGTGGTTTGTGTGTGGCATATATATGATGATGTCGGATTGTCCCATTTGTAAAATGTAAATGGGCCTATTCAGTGAACCAATCGTCTATATATGTTTTGTGTGTCCTTAAAAACTTGTTCAAAGAAGAGTTATATTCAATATTCACTGTCAACTGTTCGCTGTATTATGACTTGCATGTGTGGATAAGTTAAGTATGGTTTTGGGAGCTTGAAACAGAAAGCAGATAGCAGAGCATGTAGGTCAGTTCAGTAAGCAATGAGAATGAGAGGAAATGTGATTAGTTTCTTCATCAATGCACTTTTTATCGCAAATAATGTGTTCCGAAATGTAGTTGAAAGAGGATAAGTCTGTCATGTGGTGTATGAATTGTGATATGACCGTGACCATACTTTGTACTTAATGCCAATGCAGATTATAATTGTTTTGATCATCCGTGAAGTAATGTATAGATGTAATGTAAGTAAAATATTTTTTTATGTTTATAGGATCCAGCGGGTATCTTTGAGCTTATCGAGGTCGTTGGCAATGGAACCTACGGCCAGGTGTACAAAGGGCGTCACACAAAAACCGGCCAGTTGGCTGCTATTAAAGTCATGGATGTTACTGAAGACGAGGAAGAGGAAATCAAACTGGAGATAAACGTATTGAAAAAGTTTTCGCATCACAGGTATGTATCATTTTTCATAAAATAAAGCGTTAGAATAGTGAGCAGAGAAAAACCTGCTACTACTATACTTTAGCTACTTTTGCCTATTCTAATATTTGTTAAAATTATGATCATACAGAAACATTGCCACTTACTATGGCGCGTTTATAAAGAAGTCTCCGCCTGGAAGGGATGATCAGTTATGGGTAAGTAAAGAGAAAACTACATTTTCATCATCTATTCTATAGCTTTCCCAAACTTTCCTTCTTGTCTACTTTATTCACTGCATGTCTTGTACAACTGACAAGACAGACAGAGCTTACTTTTTCCCGAAAAATGATCGAGGGTTTTGGTCTGTTTAATATTCCATGGATGTGACAGCCCACATATATTATCTTTTTCGGATGTAAAATGTGTGGATACTTTGGTTATTTTTTCAGCTCGTCATGGAATACTGTGGAGCAGGGAGTATCACGGACTTGGTCAAGTCAACTAGGGGCCAGTCACTTAAGGAAGAGTGGATTGCTTATGTCTGCAGAGAAATTCTTCGTGGACTTTCTCACCTGCATGCCAATAAAGTCATACATAGAGATATTAAGGGCCAGAACGTTTTGCTAACGGAAAATGCGGAAGTCAAGTTGGTTGATTTTGGCGTGTCGGCACAACTGGATAGGACCATTGGTCGAAGGAACACTTTCATTGGCACACCGTACTGGATGGCACCAGAGGTCAGCATTTTATGTCATGTAGATGAAATGTTGCGGACGGTTGGTAGAAACATTAACTTGATTAAAATTTTTGACAGGTTATTGCTTGCGATGAAAATCCAGAGGCTACTTACGACAACAGAAGTGACCTGTGGTCTTTAGGAATTACAGCCATTGAAATGGCAGAGTCTCAGCCTCCTCTATGTGAGTATTGTGTTTGAATATCTAAAGTTGAAGTGCAAGATAAGTAGCTTTCTCCCATTCAATTGCCTCTTCATGAAAAATGAAATGTTTTATTTGCAGGTGAAATGCATCCTATGCGAGCTCTATTCTTAATTCCGAGAAATCCTCCTCCTAGGCTCAAGTCAAAACGCTGGTCAAAACGATTTCATTCTTTTATAGAAACGGTTCTCGTAAAGGTAATTTTTATTCCGATCCAACAAAGTATTTCTTTATTGTTGTCTACTGTTCAAATGTTGTATATCATACTGTGTGTGTGATAAGTGTGATAACCCATGAATTAAAAAGTATAACAATGTCTACGTTTGAGTCATATTTGATGCTAAGTTTCTTTAGTTCATGATTATGAATGAACCTTTTTATATTCCATGACAAATCATTGCCGTGTTCCCACATTTTCCCCAAACTATAACAAATATTTTATGTAGTGTAAAATTAGTATGCAGTGTAGATTATGATAGAAATGCAGTAGTGACTAGTGAGTAGTACGAATGCTCACATTCGTACACTTTTTGCCATTTCTCTATTAGATTGAATCAAAATGCATTGTTGATGGTTGTAGTTGTAGATATCAGGAAGAAAGTGAGGCATACATTATCCCAGTGTCGTATAATGAACAGCATGGGAAATGATTGCATTTATAGTATCTGAATTTCAAATGTTGCGTTAATGAGAAAAAGATGTGATATGCAAATCATCTTCCTGTGTCGTGTTATAGGACTACACACAACGACCTCCGACTGATCAGTTGCTGAAACATCCGTTTATACGTGACCAGCCTACGGAACGGCAAGTGCGAATTCAATTAAAGGATCATATTGATCGTTGCAAGAAACGACTTAATCAACAGTCGAAAGCAGATAAGGGCAGGTAATAAGATGACAAAATACTATGCTACAATTTTATTATGATTAGAAAATGTACGCATGGCTGTTAGCATTAGATTCTGTTGGTGTTTTATCTATTTTGTGGACGAAAATGCAATTTAGGGTTATTATAATACTAAATTACTGTTGTTATTTGTTCATTTAGATTTTCTGACGAAGAAGATGAAGATGAGGAGGGCGATGACAAGCCAGGTGAACGAGGAGAAGAGATAAAACCGAAAGAGAATACTCTACGACGTAATTTTCAGGTTAGCTCTTATTTCAAAATGTTTCAAGTTAAAGATTTTCTGTGATTTCGGAAACGTAATAAGTCATGTTCCGTTTTCTGTGTAGGCTTTGCAAGTTGAAGAGCCAGGGCCACCGGCAAGACCTCCCTTACCCTCAAGACTTATTGTTGTGCCGGACGCATTACCTCCACCACCTAGTCGACCCGTAATTACTTAATTCAACATTATATCTGGTAATCTGCTAACTGTTGCTTGAGGCTTTCATTCTCTTATTTCCAGCTGCCACCTACTCCTGGTGGAGCTTTGGAAGCAGATGATGTTGAAGACGATGACGAGGAGGAAGTGGAATTTGTTCCAAAGAAGCGGAATGATGGGACTCTTCTTGCTTCAGAAGCTCCTCGTCCATTACCGGCTGTAGGACCAAGTCGTCCACTCCCGCCTACACCGGAAGAAAGTCAAGGAACCTTAGTCACAAGAAGGCCACCAAGAACCAGAAATGAAGTACCAGGAGCCAGAACATCAGTCTTGCCAGACTTGCTACCTCAAACCTCTCCTGATCCTGACGTAAGTTTCAAACCAATGTCTATAGCACTTCGGATTACATGTGTTTTCATTAATTCTATGAAAATACGAGTAATAATGTGTGTACTTATACTACGTATGTGTATACTACGTAAATAATGTAATACAAACTTCTAATTGATAATCTAAATCTCTCGATCGATCCGAGAATGATTTAATTTTAACCACTAAAATTGAAAAATGTGAGATGTTGCATTTCTCACTTTTTTTGTTTGAAAAAATAATGCTGCAACTATTTGGCTGGCTGTGGGGTAAGCAAAACTTTAACTGAATAGTTGTATTGAGCAAAGGTTATATTATTTTTTTGCGTTTCCAGTTGGATTCCAATTTGACGTACCATTTTTCATTATTTTTGAAAATTATTGTTTAAGTCTGTTACAATTATCAGTTTTTGTTTCAAGGCTTTTTATTGCTTTACTTAAATAAGTTATTTCTAAACAAAACAAAGTTCAATGCATTGTTTCTAACATAAAATGTTTGCATTTTGTTTAACAGATGAGTCGTGAAAGAGAACCTACGCGACCTACTTCTCATCCGGCCATTCCGCAGCCTGGTCAAATAGGTCAAGGACCAAAGCAAAAATCATTCGTTACTTTTGGTTTTGGTAATCAGATGGCTTCGTCAGCATCCGCTTCATCGTCACCTTCTAGGCCATCAGTCAATGTCAACGTTGAGGGGGTTGCTCCTGCTCAAGGTGGTGATACACCTGAAATTAGGAAGTACAAGAAAAGGTACACACGAAGGTTTTTGCTTCTGTAAAGAGTTCATTGAAAGATTATCACATGTATGTACTAATGTTTTTTATATTTTTTTTTCAATTTAAACAGATTTAATAGTGAAATCCTATGTGCAGCGTTATGGGGAGTAAATTTACTGATAGGCACTGAAAATGGACTGATGCTTCTTGATAGATCAGGACAAGGAAAAGTTTATCAACTAATCAACCGACGAAGATTTCAACAAATGGAGGTATGATACTTAAAATTGCTTCAATTCTGACAGTTTAATGTAGTATAGTTTTCAGTTTTCATTGGTTTACCATTTGTCTTTTAGGTATTAGAAGGTCAGAATATTTTGGTGACAATCAGTGGAAAGAAAAACCGCGTTCGCGTGTATTACCTCTCATGGTTGAAGGGAAAAATTTTAAGAACAGAAGGAGCTGAATGGGAGAAAAGAAGTGGGTACATTAATGTTGGCGAGTTACAGGTACTATTTTTTTAAATAACTAAGGCCTTAATAGGTTTGTAATTTATGTAACATAATAATATGTAATTCGAATATAATTTTCTATAGGGCGCCACTCACTTTAAAATTGTGAAGTATGAAAGGATCAAATTTCTAGTGATAGCCTTAAGAGATGCTATTGAAATATACGCTTGGGCTCCAAAACCGTACCACAAATTCATGGCGTTTAAGGCATTTTCAGACTTACTGTTCAAACCATTACTAGTGGACCTGACTATTGAAGAAGGGTCAAGACTTAAAGTAATTTACGGTTCAGCTCAGGGATTTCATGCAGTAGATTTAGACTCAGCTACTGTATACGATCTCTATACGCCTAAGCATGTAAGCGTAAGTAACTTTTCATTGTTTCTCTAACTTTATATTATTGTAGTTCAGTTTTAATATGACATTATTGCATTGGTATAGATAGATATTAAAAAGGCAAGATATGTGTATTAATTTGCGTATGGAATATTTCCTTTGAAAATATTTACAGAGTCAAGGACCGATAACGCCACATTGTATCGTGACTCTGCCCAATTCACATGGACTGCAGTTATTACTCTGCTACGATAATGAGGGAGTCTATGTGTCTACTAGTGGAAAGGTATGGATATTAATGAAATAAACAGACAGATCCATTCTAAAACTGCTGCATTCGATATGATTGACGTATTGCGGCATTCGATTGTAACTTATAGTAGCATTATGTTATGAGCTTAAAAACACTGACTTATATATTTATTTTTCAGATATCTAAATCGGTTGTCCTGCAGTGGGGCGAACTTCCGTCATCTGTAGCATTTATTGGCACAGGCCAAGTCATGGGGTGGGGTCAAAAAGCAATTGAGATAAGAAATGTTGAGACTGGACATCTGGATGGTGTCTTTATGCATAAGAAAAGCCAGCGTCTAAAATTCCTCTGTGAGCGCAACGATAAAGTGTTCTTCTCATCAGCTAAAGGAGCAGGTGCTTCACAGATTTATTTCATGACCCTCAATAAACCAGGACTAGCCAATTGGTAGTTATTTCTGGAATTTAGAAAGTTAAATTATCTTAAATACGTACATGTGTAGGTCAGAAGCATTGCATCGCTTTTTTGATGAGGCAACAGCAAAACTCGTTGCAATATTAAGCTAAAAGTCGCTCGTACTAAAAACTATATTAAAATGCGTACTCTAACAGTAGCCTGAGCCAAAATCTATACGGACAAGTAATTATATAATGAAGTATTTATGCTGTGAGATTTCATAAGGAAAGTAAGTATTGGAATTAAAAATTATCTCTTGCTTCCTGCAGTTATAATGGTAATAACTTCGTTCTAAATACAATTAATTCTAAAGCATAGCACTGTAAGAAAACTAGATAATAGTAAGCAATTTACGATAAAATCTCCTTCCTGCAACCTTAAAAGTCAGTAAATTGATAGTACATTTTGGAAAAGGTTGTAAACTTAAATTACGTTCAAAACAGAGATTTTTACCTGTTGTAAGAGCCACAAAATTCATCATGAATC
This sequence comes from Orchesella villosa, assembly GCA_036850725.1. Lineage (NCBI taxonomy): Eukaryota > Metazoa > Arthropoda > Collembola > Entomobryomorpha > Orchesellidae > Orchesella > Orchesella villosa. The sequence continues at coordinate 8,595 of JAANSM010000490.1, read as the reverse complement.
AGCGTAAATCTAGCTACAGTGAATTTACTTCTATTAATTAAGCAGAAACATTTATGAAAATATTGGAATTAGCAGTACTTGACGGTATGGGTTACAGCGTTACATATAATATGTATACTGTGTGCAGTATTCTTTGTGCAGATAATTGTTTGAGTTTTTGATAATCAGACATGGTTCGTTCGTTATTGTGCGCCTTCTCCCTTGGGAAAATTGCAATACTACTTACTTGAAACAATACTTGTACCAAGAAATTGCTCTTGTAGCATCATGGCATTAGAGTAAATTTAAAAAAAAACAGTTGTAATAAAATGCTTTTGAAATTGATTGGACTTTGGAATTTATGCAAGCAATGTATAACTAAAAGAAAAGATAAACAGCTTTGACATTTCAGATGACCCACTTTTCAGGGAGTACTAAACACGAATGTAGTTAGCGTATCGGTTTGTTAATGAAGTTATTAGTAAATCTAAATGAGATATTGGTAAGTCAGTGTGTGCGTGTACTAGGGTTTTCATCGCTGTAGGACTGTCCTATTTGGTGAAAGTAAATTAATTGTGCTGTGTACTGCTTGCAGAATGTGAGAGATAGTAGTTTTTTAAGAAGCTAGTGTGTGTGCTACTGATTTATGTTATTAATTATAGATGAAACTATCATTGTTACGCTGTATTGGTAAGCTATGCCTATTAATGTTAAGATTATTATTTGGATCCTATAGGTATTCCCATCTTTGTACATTTTCTCTACTTTGATTATATTTGTAATACTGTGTATGTGAATATTATTCCTCCATGGATTAAATGAATTAAATATGAGGTAGAAATGTTGAAAATATTTTCTGTTGTATAAACGTCAATTTATGATTACCATTATTGTAATGTAATACATGAATACATACATGAAGCAATCCAAGGACGAAATAACTGTTCACCTCAAATTTTACAATAGACATCGTGTTTTTATAGAAAAATACAATAAAACCATTAGTGTACGAGCCAGTAAAACTACGGAACAGTGAAGAGCATTACATTGTACCACCTCAGTTAATATTGCTTTTATTGGGTTTAAGCAGTAAGTTGAATTAGTTCTTGAGTTTTGGACATTATTCATGAATTTTTTTTTTCAACAGCGATATTGACTTCAATGATAATACTTGGGTCAGTTAGTAACAGTGAGTGGATTTAATATAGTAAATATATATAGCATACTTACATTCCTTAATTTTTCATATAAAGACTTCCTGGCATTGCAATTTGTTCCGCCGGTGTCGTATAACATATTTTGCGTAACGCAAGTTTATATATTACATCCATACTTTTGTTATTGTCATGTCATATAATATAATAATGAAAGGCAGTGATTGGTATCGTTTCTGTTATGCTGCCGGATGTTTACTCCTACTTACATGAGAATGATACGGGTTTTTGAGTGACAGCGAAAGAAAGAACTTCGGGAAAAGCTTTTTCCAAATCTAAAAATAAGCCCAGCGGATCGATGCCTGAAACTTTTTGTAGGTGAGTGTATACTCTGTATTGCAAAGAAAATGACTATGTAGAACGGTTTCTGTCCTGAAAATCTTCTCTCTTTGAAGATTCATACCATGGTGTAGATACAATCATTAGCGCTTTCTCTTTCCATGAATTCTCGTTGATGCCTTTCACGTTTCGCATAAGTTTAGCTTAGCAGCATGCAGTCCATTTCAGAATTTCACATCACTTCACAACTTTGTAATAGCAATCAGCAATATCCGACTAGTGAAATTCTCATTTTCAAATATTGAATTCATATTCTTCATACATTCATTAGGTAGGATCAACCAATTTCGGTCCGTTTGATCTGTATACTCATATATCTCCTACGATATTTCACGTGGAGTTTCTTTCGATATAAAATAATATGGCCATGTATTGCATACAATTTAGGCATACCTTGTAGCAAACCCTACAATATAGGTTACTTTTCATTTTGGTTACATGTTTCATTTATCTTATTTACATATATGGTTGAAAAACTTCTTGTAATATTTGACCTTTCACAAGCATCAGCAATATCAGCATATATATTTTATTAAAATACATATATACTTTCTTTAGCAAAGCTCCACATATAGTATTTTCAATTTTAAAGTACTTTCTTTGCAGCAGAAACGGGATGTACGAAGTGGGTAATGGATATGGGAAGTGGGTAAGCCTTCTTTCTAGGGCAAGCCTTTTGTTTTCATCAATACGTGTACTTCTTTTATCTAAAACTCACGTTTAATTCTTTAAACAAGCACAATAGTGCTTAGTTATTTGTCGAGACCTTTACATTCTTTTAAATTGTTATTGTTCAAATACCAATGCCCTATAATTAAAATATGTGAAATTAGCAACGGATATATGATATATATATGACCTTCCTTGCATGTTCTGATATCTGACGTAAGTGCTGTTACTACTACTAAATGAAAGGGAAAAAAATTCTACGCACAACTTCGTTTCATGCACATAATTTACAACTTGTTCTTAAGACTCCACATCACATACAATTATTTGCGTTTCAAGCCATGAGTGGTGAAATATTAATTTATTTTCTTTGAGATAATATATAATTACATGTTTTCCTTTTAAATTGGCTTTTAAGAACTCACAAGGTGTGTGTTGATGAAAGTAAGAAGTAGGTAAGCAGAGAAAGCATACGGATTTTCATTAGAAATACATACTCAAAGTAGCTATCGACATTTCTTAAGACTATTTATATTACCCATTTTTTATACTTCCAACTTCGGTTACTTGCCTAATAGAACAAATTGACGGAGTGTAAATATAGTATATAGGCTCTTATGTACCATTTCCACTAGGTCGTATGCTTCTATATATTATGTTTCTTTATTCGTTTCGAGCGAGCAACAAGCACACAGAGAACGGTATATTATGTTTCTGAGAAAGGATGTGCGAAAGCGAATTGAGGTACTATATAAAAAGCAAGGATATATATAAGTATGCATACCTATATATATGTATGTACGTTCAATTGACCCAACTTGTCAAAGGAGAAAGCAAGAGCAAGAGGAGTCGAAATAAAGTTTATTTCTAGTATTTCTAGGACTCACAGCTTCATAAACGAAGTTCTCGTCAAACACCATACAGAAATATTCTGAGAATTTCACGTAGAATATCCTTGTTGTTCATTTTTATCAAATAATATGCAATGTAATTCAATACAACTATATACGTACATAAAATATATATATATGTTACCAAATAGAGAGGAAGAAAGTCAGAAATATTTTGGAGTAGGGAGGAAAGTACGACTGATAGGACAGTTTAGTTTATCACAGTTTGCCAAAGTAAAAAGATTTCTTGAAGACTACCACTATGCTGTGAGCTTTGTGTACCTGAACACACACATATTTCCTGAAGACTTTTTCCTTCACTTGTAAATCTCGCAATAATAATAAATATGAGTAAAAGTAAATACTGAACTGTATCCTTCTACATAATATTAGGGAGAAAACGAGCCGCAATATTTCTTGAGCTAGAGCTCTCAGTTTTAACATGCTCTGAGCGTGCTTTCCCATTACAACTTCATATGTAATATATACATATATTTCTTTTTCTTTCGAGGAAATATTCCAGCTTAGCACAGACACTCACACATGGTAAGTATTCATTTTTATTCACTCCTTCCCTTTTGTGATAAGTTTTTCGTTTGGCGTAATTGTATCCGCATGCTCTTCTACACACGGACACACAAAAGCAATATATAAATCTTATTAATTTTAGATGAGCGCTTTGCAAATGGACATTTCAACCAGTTCCAGATTTCAGCGATTAAACTCAACAGACCGTGAATCTGACGACGTTGCGATCGATTACAGTAAATCGGCTAGTAGGGTGATGCCTGAAGGTGAAATTAAAAACTAATCGATAGAATATTTGGAAAATAAGTATAAAGTGGCACAACAATAAAAAACTTTTACTTAAAACGATAAATATTCTTGCAGCCCTAGGACAAACCTCTTATCGAGTCCCAACTAAAGGAATGAGAAAAGCATATCCAGAGGATCAATACGTATCACAAACTCATCATCAGGAGGAGCAACAATACCAAAAGGCTCACCAAGTAGCAGTTTCGCCTGACATCCCAAGAATGGAGCAATCATCACCCTACAACGCTTATTCACAAATTGCCAATACGAACCACCCTCCAAGTTCCTACTATGCCACACCACCACCCCAACCTTACAACGACCATGGATTTAATTATGGCTACGAGACTAATGAGGAGCTGAGGGAGTATCAATGTTTGAAATGTGGGCTTATATTCTCCCGTGAGTCTGATCTCCACATTCATTACACGCAGGACCACGGGTATGGCCAAAGTAATGGTGGGAGCAGCAGCACAACAAGTTGTAGTAGCAATAGTGGCGTCAACGGGGCCAACAGAGGGCAACAATCTTCAAAAAATAGTAACAGTAACAGCCAAGACATGTTTTGTGACAAATGTCAGCTCCGGTTCCACTGTCCACTCTCTTTCCGAGTTCATCAACATGAGCACGTTCTCCCGAACGTGCAACCCCATTACCCCATGTCAAATTCTCACTTGCTTTCTCTTAGCTACACTTGTGAAATTTGTGGTGCCAACTTCATGTCCCGAGAGAGTTTAACGGATCATTGTAATGCTCATTTGTATGAGCACGTTTGCTCAGAGTCCACCTGTGGTGAAAGTGACACTGCGACAAACTCATCTGAAGACTTTTACCCACGGGAGTCGTCACACTCACAACATCCCAGTGATCAGTACCACCACAAAGGTTACATGGATCAGGGTGGAGGCAATGAAATGCCTCAATTTCTTCACCATCAACTTCAGCAACAAATTGGAGGAAAGGCTGACCATAATAGTAATGAACAATTGATTGTAAATCAGGGACCAAGTACATACTCTTCTGAATACTCATCATCCTACCAGCATGAAATAGCTCAGCCAATCTCAAGCTCAAAATTGTCTGGAATTTATGAGCCGCTTGTCGTGATGGACAATGGGAAGAGAAGATTTCAATGCGTCGTTTGTAAAAAGTATCTTTCCAGCAGAATCGCTCATGAAGAGCACCTAAGAGGGAAGCACACAGGTGTTAAACCCTATAGCTGTAGTTATTGTGGGAAGAGGTTCGCCGTCTGGAATACTTATAAGCATCACATGAGCACGCACAAAGGTGGGGTCACGCCTCTCCAGAAATGTGGAATGTGTGACAAGAGATTCAAAACGGTAGAGTGTCTCAGAAACCACATGCAAAGAGAGCACAATTGTCAAGGGGGGAATGGAGGTGGGGACGGGAATGGGAACGCCGGATACAGCTGCCAGATCTGCGGAAAAACGTTTGTAAGGAAAATGTGGCGAACCAGACATTATCTATCCCATGCAGGCCAAAATTGTTTCCGGTGTGAGCTTTGTAGCTGCATATTACCTGATGAACAGAGCTATCGTATGCATCATGAATCGCATAAGGCTTCGAAGTAAAAACGAATAAGTAGTTAACATATTATATCTAATGTTACATATTATATTATCGTGTGCGAACTATAACCAATCCTACATTTATTCTACCTTAATCAGTAACAAATGAGTATTTTATGCAATCCTAATCAAGTAAGTCCATGTGAAACGTTGCAGTATTTATTATTCGTGTAGAAAGTAGATTGATGTATTAGTAAAATATAAATTAAGATATGGTAATATTTGGCATTTGCTAGCCATAACAGGTATTAACTATCCAGCAGAGTAACAAATATATTATATATACATTATAATTATATATTAAGATAACTATACATACATTCTACGAAACTAACCTCATGTGTACTACTACAATTATGTAAGAAATAATGTATAATGATTATAATATTATGAAGCATATTAGTATTATTCACCGAAAACTGTTTTCAAAACTTACTTTAAACATAATTTTAACTACGTGAATAAAAAAATGTGAAATAGTTATGAAGAAGTGCATTTATCATTGTGCATCAGCATCATAAGCAAAATCTCCAACCAAGCTAATGAATATCAATGTAATATACGAATTACATCCATAATTCTATATACTATTTATGCATACTTATATATATACATCAATTACATTGCGTGTAAAAGTACTTCTTTATGCGCACTATGCTATAGTGTGTATATGTTAAGTAAATGAAGAGATCCAAGTTCAGATACAGCCATCAACCAAAGGATGAAGGAAGTCAAACATTTAGATGGAAAAACAAATTTTGAAGTAAAGGGGTTTCTAGTGAGTAGCTGTCCATTTATAATCTATATGCCTTTCGTTTTTGCGAAAAAAAGAAAGCAATATATTCTAGGAAAATCTATTTTTATCATAGAAAAGCTCTTCTATCTCGTGTGTTGCAACGAGAGAAAGCTCAACAGGCGCAGTCTCAACTTTTTTATTCCGAAGCAACCCGGTGGTCGACTAGATGAAAAGAAAAGTAGCGAAAGTTGTGACTAACACCAAACACGTACTCTGTATTTTTCGTGGAGTTTCACTCTTCTCCGTGAAATATAGCTCAAATTCAAGAGGAGTCAAGAGTTGGCTAAATTAGTACATGCCGTAGATTGATTTAGTCGTCAAGTAGCATTAGGTCATGAATTGAATATGGCAAAAGTTTCGAAGTAGTTCAAACTGAAGTGTGCACAAGAAACGGTGACTTCATTGTCTTGAAAAAGAAATATCATTGAAAAGTATGGAAATGGAGAGCACGTTGGAACTAGAGCAGGATGGTAAACAAACAGATGACAGTGTACAGCGGAACTCACCNGGTAAACAAACAGATGACAGTGTACAGCGGAACTCACCAGCAAGTTCCCATTCTGAGGCTGTGCAAGCTCTCAGAAAGTATTTGCTTAGAAAAATGTCCAGTGAAGAAGAAAGAAGTGGTAAGTTCATTTTTGTAGGATAAATCTCAAAGCATCTTATACAAGGGTATGCAACTTTAGTAACATGACACAGTAACAAAAACTGAATGACTCGTTGAATGATTTTAGAAAGCTCTGGAGACAAAGAATCGGATTCCTCACGCGAGAAAATTATTTCCGTAGCTGAGTCAGAAGGGTCCAAACTATATTGTTCTCTGGTTCAACGTCCTGCAGGTTGAATTTTTTACTAATGAAAAGCACCATAACACATTGTAGTACTGATCCAAAATGAAACGTACTCATTAAAATTGTCTTTGCAGGGTCGGACCAAATTCAGGGTAACAAAAAGTTTTTAGCGAAGCACAAAAGTTTAGATTTAGATGACAGCACTCAAGCACCGTCTGGTTTACGGTACATGCGGACGGATCTATGTATACCTGTTTTATGGAGTAAATGTAGTTTTTGTGAAAACTTTTTCGAAAACGATGAGCAATTGCGAAAGCACCTCCGAGATTCTCATTTTCAGTATTTCCTCAATTACATTCAATTGAGGCCTCTCACCACAACTAAAAGTCTGAGCGACCTGCCATTCAGTAGTTCACTCCAGTTATCTGACAAGCTACTCCCCAGTGATGGCGAAATATCCTCGCGCAAACCAACAAGTCAAACTAAAAAGCCTGTGAAATGTGAAGTATGCGGAAAATGCTTTACAACAAAGTGGAACTGCAAGCAACATTCGAAATGTCATGCCAAGGATGGTTTCACCATGATGGAAACGGATTCCTCTCCTGGACCATCCTCATCAGATAACATGTAATATTTTCTCAAACGGAACATTATAATTATTGTAAACCTCAAAGCTATCTATATATCACACGAATTATACTGAGATATACTGAATAATCAGTTTTACTTTCATATTTGAGCCAATGAAACATATATATATATATAAAACAATATTCAAATAAATTTAAAATGTATACAAATTGTTGTTACTTAAATTGTAAAATTACACCTCTCATCAAGTCGTCCACTTTCGATAGCATTATTTTCATTTTCTTCACGAACGGGAATGACTTCCCAAACATAGCCTTTCACATCATTTTGAAAAATTGGGCGTCGACTAAAGTCCAACTTTCTCACTTTCCCAAACTCCCCAGAAAAGAAATATTCTACTCTACCAAAATGCTTTTCTCTGATTCCAAGCCGCAAAAGATTTTCCTCAGGACTGGCATTTGGTACTAACGTTGGAAGAAACTGGGACTGCATGTCTTTAGCATAATAAGGTTCGAATGTGAGATTGTTCCTTAAAAATGCAGCAGTTGGTCTTTGTTTGAAAACAAAGTTCAAATCATTTTCCTTGTTCTTCAGATAAAATCCTTGGGATAGCTCGGTAATATTTTCAGGTGCCATGAACTGCCACAAGGCTCTTCTTTCATTTTGTATCTCTTCCATTTCTTCTGTTCTAAGACGGAACACAAAGACCTGAGAACGAGGGCTCCCGAAGCAGGTGTCGCGTGACGTGCAATCTGTCCAGTTTTCAGCTGCCATGATGTATCCCATGTTGTCGACATTTTTTAAAATGACTGGCCCATTGAGTATGTCCTTTACTACTTTTGGAATTCGGTTGTATAATTCATTATTACTTCCACATGACCTTTGAATTTGATGAGCTAAAGCAAATATTTCTGAGCCAGA
>JAANSM010000489.1:0-27742 GCA_036850725.1 Orchesella villosa | reverse complement strand
GAAAATTTCCATAAGAAATATTAGAAAATCCATAGCTACAGTTATCTACCCATTTGATTACATGGATAAAGTCGTCCCAAATCTTTGCGCCTAACGGAGAACCTCATGTCACTACCTGTGTTTGCATCGTACAGTTACCTTGGAGTAGCGTAATAATTTAGAAATCAATATTTTATAATAAAAATTGGACTTTTAATGATGTAATTTGATTTGCAACCTATAGTTTATTCAAGGTCATTGTGTGGCTTACGATTAGTCAAGATGAGCGAAGTAAATCAAGTGAATTGATTATTCATCAATGCAATGTAATGTCTTACTAATCTTCGGGGTAGAGAAACTTCTTCCGTTAGTGTTGAATTAAAATAACATATGCGTCACGCTTTATATATATAAGTGAATGTGTACATAAGTGTACTTACACATCTGAGGTTTATTCATTCATAATTAACAATTTGTGTATTGTTTTTTGTCGTGATACTCATTTTCATTCTCATTTTGTCTTACAGTAGTATACTGTGTGTATGTATACTTAACGGAAACAATAAAACAAATAACAACAATCTAACAAAAAAACATTTAATTTTGCTTGTAATATGATACTTCATCAAAAAAAAGTAGTTAAATAAATAGGTTGAACCTGTTTGAAGTATTCAAACAACTATTTTTAATGACAAAAGCTACGAATAAAACAAAAAATGTTTATCCTTCCATTATTGCAGCAAATGATTTTCTACAAAAAAGCTCTGAAAGACGCAGAATTCACGGGTGCTGAAAAGGCAGTAACTGCAGTTAAAAATCTCGTGAAACTGTGGATATACGAACGTGATAACATAGTCAAAAAAATCAAGGTCCTTTCTGATTTACATAAATCTTGAGTCATTATATAATTCTTACATAGATTCAATACAACAAGTTATTCTTTGTACGTATTTCATATTTAGAGATACCAGCACAGCAGCCCAAGCCTTAGTTATACTCTAATTAGCATGTTTATCCAGAAATCAGTAAAACATTGAAACAACAGATGACACTACACGAATTATAAAATCTAATGGTATTTTTTTTACAATATCGACACCCATGACGGTACTTTATACAAAACACTAAATACTAGTATATATTATTTACGTATTTTCAAGTATCTACGTAATCTAAATTGGTGCACAAACATGCAACTTTAAACTAAAATAACCTTAAGTCTTCCAATTTTGTGGCAAGTTTCTAGAATTAGGGATCATATCTAACAGATATTGCCTTTGAAGCTGCTGTAAGCCTTCAGCTTGTCTTTGAAGTTCTGCTAGCGATGCAGGAGTTACTGGCTTGCCACTAGCAGCCTAAATAATAAACATGTATATTATTAGAAACAGACAACAGACTATATTGATAGCCTATAACATATTAGGGTTGTACCACACATACCTGAGCCATAGCCATCTGGTACGGATAAAGAAGCGGAGAGAAAGGTAATAAATGAGTAGGAAGTGATGATAGTTGACTTCCAGGCATTCGTAACATTTGCTGATGTGCTGCTTGTAGGGCTGCTGCTGCAGCAACAGCGGATGCAGACAACCCTCCAGGATTTCCTCCAGCGGCAGCTCCCATAGCGCTTGCAAATTTTGCTGCAGCTTCTGCATCCATTCGTTGCTGCTTTGTCATCTGTTTCAATAGATCCTACAAGAAATTGCAAAACTTCATTACTTTCATTCATATAGAAAATTCTTTTACAATCAACGCAATCTACATATTGTACAAAAAGTGCACCACTGTGTGTGAGAATAAGAAATACTACTGCTGTTAATCTACAAATTTTAAATTTAAATTATCTGGTTCGAATATTAATACAACTACTGGCTAAACAAAAACTGAATCCCACTAAACCCGAATTCAGCCATCCAACTAATTACGGTAGTTGCGAATTTTATAACCAACGTTGTGTATAACAGTGTGTAGGTAGTGAAAATCATGCATCTACACTATACTACAAAAAAAAAGAAACTCAAATCAAGTAATAATGACCGCAAAGAGCATTGGATTATTTCGTCATAAACCATAATCCTATGCACAGCAATTTTGGGAAAAGGTCAGGTACAACCAACAACGGCTACGACAGTCCAATCACGTACGTTTTGTTTCATTTGCTGATTATACTGCTCTAGAATGGAGTTTTGTGATTGTGTCTGATTTTGAACTTGACTTTGGCTCTGACTCTGACTCCTTGAAGCATCAGCCTGACGACCTCTGCGGCTGCTGGGCTGATGCTGGCTTTGATTTGAGCTTGTCGGAATCGTCTGACTTTGATTTTGACTCTGACTCAGAATAGCATTTAGCGCAGAGTACTGAGGGTCCCTAAAGAACAGATGAGACGTGGATGATGGAGGTGGACATCCCGCCATGTAATTTACCTTTGATGAGCTTCCTTTCGACTGACGACTGCTATGTGACTGCTCACGGGAATGAGCTTGTTGTTGTTGCTGCTGCTGCTGTTGTTGTTGTTGTTGTTGCTGCTGCTGTACTTGTGCCATTGCAGCAACCAAAGCTGCGTCTTCAGCTTGACGTTGTGCCTGCTGAAGTGCTTGCAAGGCCTGACTTTCGTTGTGCAAATGTCGACTCAGATTGTGGACATGTGATGAACCCCGAGAATCTCTAACTTGTGGAGCGCGATGAGATTCCTTAAAAAATTACAATAAATTTAGCACACTTGATCATAACTCTAAAGAGACACTGAAATACTTTGGCCTTAGTACCTTAACAAAGGCTTTAGTAAGTTCCCGTTCCCTTTCTCGTTGCTCTCGTTCACGTTCACGCTGTTCTCGTTCCCGTTCACGCTCTCGCTCTCTTTCCCTCTGTTCTCTTTCTCGCTCACGCTGTTCTCTTTCTCGTTCTCTCTGTTCCGCTCTTTCACGTTCACGTTCAAACTCTTTCTCTCGTTCACGTTGTTCTTTTTCACGCTGCTTTTCCTGTATGACAAGTAAAGGATAATATTGTTTGAACTTAGATCAGCCCATTCATTTGCCTGGGTGCGAGTAAATATCTAAATCTACAAATTCTCTACAAACCTGGTGATAGTTCCTATCATTTCTAATCATTGCCAATGGGAGAGGCATGGTAGGTAAGGACATTCCTGGTGGTCCAAGTCCAGGCGATTGAGTAGGAGTCCGATTTCTTGATGAAACTTGTGGTGAATGACGATCACCAGAACTTGGTGACGGGGTGGAACCATTTCTTCCATTGTTTCCACTCATGTTAATCGTTTCATTTACTGAACCACCTTGGGCAAGCCTTTGCTCAATTTCTTGTTCTTGCTGCAATGCTTTCACGAATGCTGTCTTCAAACGATTGGTGTGTTCTGCTTTCAAAGCCTTCTTAACATTGGAAGTTACGCATTGCTCACATATAACTTTTCCTAAAAATACAATGAAAACAAAACATAATCAAAATGATTTATTGAAAGAAGAAAGACAATAAGGCAAACCAATAAAAGCTTGATAATTTTAAATTAGAGCAGTAATGAGCATTTAGTGGGCATACCTTTACTACTCTTATCCCATTTCCATGTTGTTGTGAAGTCTGTGCCACACTGAGAACATGCAAACGGTTCTGGAGATACGAATGGAATATTTGGATCTTTGGTAATGTAATCAACAACAAATTCCAAACCAATTAATGCAAGGAATTCGACGTTTGAAGGATTAGGAATGAAATTCATTTCTGGTGGAGGTGGCTTAGGTGGTGGAATTTGAAGTAGGGTCTTCTCAAGTTGTTTTCGCAGAGCCAATTTAGCAGCAGCTTGTTTTTGTGCAGGAGTCTCCTCATCAGTCGTCGTTGCCGATGGTGCAGTAGACAAGCGATGTCGTCGTTCCGCCTGTTGGAAGTTTATGAAATATTGAAAAATTATCGAACAAATTAAATACGATCTAAGTACACTACTAGAGTAAAAAAGGAACATACATTTAAGCCGTGCATTATTTACCTACTTTAGTTAAATATACTGTTACGCCTGAACATACAGAATTGCTTTCACATTAAAAATAAATATTATAGTAATGTAAATTGCAAATCGTCTTGAAAGTTTGATTGTTGGTTTTGCTACGTTAAGTACAGCAATACTTTTGTTATGATACATAGGTATTCTAGTGCAAAATAAATTATAAAATACAATAGATCATGCTGGTAGGGTTTTAAATACTGAAAATAAAAAAACTACAACTTAAATCGGGATTACGATACTCAGTTTAGCTCAATCCTCTAGTCTACTAGCAATATTTCAACTACCAAATCCACATGAACGTCGTTTATAAACCCACCTGATCATTCGTAGGAGCCAAAGCGACTCCCATATTATTGCTACTACTTGTGGATTGATTACCAACACCAGCCATGTTAGAATTAGAATTGGATGTCACAGTGGAAGGTAAGTTAACTAAATTTGAAGTTGAGCTGGCATTTTTTCCTTCCAGACTGCTCGAACTAGGTATTGCAGGCTGTATGCGACAGCACAAGATAATCAAATAGAACCAACCATCATAAATATTCCAACAAAAATTACACACTTAGATCAAAGAAATATTTCTTTTCGTTTCGATAGAATATCTTTAGAGAATCACAATATTTGTTCTTAGCTCTTAGATAACAAATAACAATAGTCTAAAAGTTGAAAGAAAAATGGATATTGACAAACCTTTACCTGCTGAGCACTTGAATTTGAAGCTGAATGGGCTTCCTTTGGTCTGTCATACTTTTCAGAGATACTAGCAGGGGATACACTGGGTGGTGGTACTGCCCCAGGTGGGTTTGCGAAACCCATCATCACGTTAGCTGCAGACTGAGATCCTCGAGACCCTGAGATTAACGAAAACAAAATGTCAAAATCCTTCTGAATTGGGTGTTTCTATATTTCTAGTGCCTTTCTGTACATAGTGATCAAACGTATATAGTTAATAATTTCTTTATCTTAATGTCACACACCTCTTAATAAAGACTGTTGGGCTATCAAAAGATGCTGAGGAATATTAGCATTAGATGAGCGCTGTGGGGCCATCATCAGTGGCGGAGGAGGTGGTTGTGCGTGATGCATACTGGAACTTCTGGCTGGCGGAGGTTGCTAAAAAGATAAAATTTAAACATAGTAGTTTATATAGTGTTCAAAGCTTCATAACTAAAATTGCAGTGGGAAAATCTCGTACCCCTTTCAATAACGTCGAAACTTTCGCAGACGACATTGATTTGCTAGAATTTTGTATATTGTTTTGTTGATTAGAACGCGAACTGCTATGTGATGATGACGGTGTAGGCAAGTTAAGTCCAGGTATAGCCCCCAGACCAGCTAGATGTGGGTTACCAAACAATCCACTCATGCCTAGATGTGAAAGGTTTAAGCCAGTATCTCTAGAACTTCCTCCATTGCTACTTGGCCCATTTGAACTTAATTTTGGTGAGGCTCTTCCTTTTACACCGGGAATTTGCAATGCTTGCGGATGAAGTCCTGGGATATTTGGTAGATTTTGAAGGTTTTGTAAATTCTGGAGATTATGTAGGTGGTTATGATTTGCATGTTGTTGCTGATGAGAAAGTGATTGCTGATTATGAGCGTTTCCTTGAAGTGAGAGCGAAGAATGTAGAGAAGCACCTTTAGGACTGGGCGCAGGACTTTGTCCAGCACTGCTACCACTGGGCGTAGCATTTGTCGGAGGTACGCAGACATTTTCTTTCATTTGTTGTGACTGGCGTAGTTTTTTCAATAAGACTAGTTTCATTTCCTCATTTCTAAGCTTCTGTTTTAACCTTTTCAGGTTCTTTTCTCTATCTCGAACTTCTTCCTCAGAGAGTTCCTAGAATATAAATTTTTATATTACATAACTAAACTGGAAAGTAATAGATAATGATTGCTATTAGTGGTAAATATACAACTAATATTACTACCTTTATGGGAGGCAATGGAGGCATTTCCCCACAATCACTGTCTGATTCTTCATCGCACCCATTTACAGCGCCATTGCCATTGATTTTGGTAGGAGGCTCATCTTCATAATCAACAACGATGTCAGGACTTTCTGCATAACTTCTTTCGGCTCTTGGACGAAGACTTCGTCTCACTGGTAAACTAGAACGATTAACATCTATATTGCTCTCTGGAACATAAGTATCAGGCTCTTTTTTCCGTTTTATTCCAGCAGATATTGATGTTTGCTTAGCGTTTGCAGGACCCCAGAGATTACTACTGGCTAAAGTCATTTGAGATATGGAGTGAGGATGAGAATGTAAGGATAATTGTGATTGTACAACTCCCGCTGAGCTACTTCTACTGCTTCCAGTACTGGATGAACTTTCCCTACCATCTGGTCGGCCGACAACAGTTCCAGCACCACTTAACATATTCATGAAACGACTGAGGTCGGGAGGAACTGGAATTTGAGGAATGCCGGCTAATGGCAGTGGTAATCCCAAATTGGAGAGATTGGGTAGGTGTGGAAGGTTAAGGGGAATAGGTAAATTAAGAGGGGGAATGGTAAACGGGCTTGAACTTCCCAAGGCAGTGGTATCTGGAGACATAACATCTTGACGCGGCGTAGGAGTAGGCGCTGGGCTCTCTTTCCTAAAAACAGTTATCAAGTCATTAGGTCACATTCTTTTTGTTTAACATTTTACTACATATTCAAATCATATTAAAGTTAATGCAAATTAAAGATATTGTACGTTTCAGTATTCTGACTCGTGCTATTTTAAAAAGTCAAGAGCCTAAACTTCAGAAACTGATTTACTTTCCCGCAAGTCGTCAACTCCATAACCCACTTGTTGAGAACCAACGAAGGCTAGAAGTTAATTTCTTGCGGGGTGTATAAATGTGCTTAGTTGTTAGTAAGAGTAAATTCTAGACAAGATCCATTTTTTGTTTTTAAAACTAAACCTTACTTCACGCTTAAGTCCACAACGTCCTCCATATTTCAGCAGATCGTTAACAGGATAACTTGAAATCAGTACAGTGGGATGCTGCAGCAGGCAACGTCAACAGATCTGTAAGTAAAAAAAGTAAAATTTAAATTAATAACTGATAGATATTACTTGTGACTTGAAGTATGGTATGAATGGAAAGTACAACAGAATTAGCCTTTATGCAAAAATACACTAAAATAATTACACTATATCCCGATTCGGACTCGACCTCATGTAACGACGTGCTTTCGTGCCTAACAATAACGAGCTTCGGCTTCCAGTATACATACCCTATCCATATATCTATTTGCATTTTGTATGGGTTTGAGATAAATATGAATTTCATTTAGCACTTGATGTTGCCATTTTAGAAACGCTTGCTAACAGGACAGCGCAAGACAAAATACAGAAGACCCCGTTATTGGGTTATTGTCATGAGTATGACACATGTAGATAATCACAATCAGTTCGGTTAGCATGAGCATTCCATATCCTTTTTTGCACATTTCCGAACACTTCATTCATCATTCTCAGCATTTTTATCTTTAACAATATTTGTGACTTGTGGGCTTGTAAATAAATGGACCATGGGCCACTACCTGCACTAACTGCAGTCGGCTACACTTTTAAAATTGACAATCCAGACATGAGTATAATTTGTAACATCCATAAAGTATAAAAACACTGACAGATGACATTGACAGCTTATGGTACACAGTGTACAGTCAGTGTATGGGCAAAAATACAAGCAACAAGAAGTTAAATAATTTGGCTGCTAGTGCAGCAGCCACAGTCAACCAAGTGTAGATGCTAGGGATTCGGAGAAAGTACAAACTAGCTAACTTTATCGAAAGTGGCTAAGTATTAACACTACCATTAATGTCAATGTATCCTATTTACTTACAACTTAACCTAACCAAAGTGTTTTGGAGTCATTCACTCGACTAAGTGCGACTCACTCAGCGAACACAGTGACAGTTCCAATGCAATGACACCTACCAAAAGTAAACACAACGCAAAGCCCACAATAATTTACACGTGCACATGGCCCAAACATACTGCGCTGTCAACACACGTATACATCCCCAAAATTTGCACTATAAAATAGGTACGAACCATTACTATTGTTTTGTAAATATTCAATGAATCCATCAGCACCAAAAATATAATTATACATTCCTCCGATATTACAACGACCAACGTTTATTACATAAAAACATTATCAAAATTACCTTTCCACAGAAGATATCAAATTCATCCCGAACGAAAAACACTTTTTTTACGAACAGGTGACCAGTGACAGGTAACTCAATAACGTACAAACTTAATACTAACCCCTTCTAAATTACTAATTACCGCAGCATGACATGCGGACAGGTAAAAAGGATGAGATTATGTAATAAATACAAATATCACAAAATACTGGAGAACACTTTTTTTCAACCAAAAAGAGGAACACATTGATTTGTCAAAACTGATACTGAGCAAAAGAACACTATGTGAGAAAGTGATGAATAAAATAATTCCTATCACTACTGTCACTTCCCATCACTATCAAATCAGATCTTACTAATCTAGGTTGCTCTTGTTCAGGCATTTCGCAACTTGGCGATGGCGATTTAATAGGCATCGTGTGACGTGACCAAACCAAAGCACAGTGGAGATAAGTTATGCGTATGCACTAGCCCTAGTCATTGCACTTCTTTTCTCCTATTACTTCCTTTGTACATTACAAAAAACATATATCTTAATTTTTAGCAACGCTCAATCATACGAGAATATGAGCAGAGAATAACTCAAGCTAGATTTTATGTTGATAAAAGATTGTGATATGTGTTGTGATAGGATAGGATATTATGCTTATACTTATTATTTCACATCAGTCAACTCAAACTTATTATTGCATCCACATCCACCACACCGCACTTGAACATAACCATATACATATTTTTTTTCTCTTCTTCTAACAATGCAAATGCAATGGAGTGGCTTTTCATATATCTAGAATTCCCTACGGAACCAACCAATAAAATCACGATCGCAACAAACACAAACCATTAATACTTTTTATTTTGTGCTGCTTCATCCTCTCCTCATCCTCATCACATCACACACATATCACCTTCTTCCTCAAAAAAAACTTCAACGTATCATCAGCATCATCAACATCGTCGTCGTCACTATCAGCAGCCATCAGAGACAGAGGATTTTTTTTAGTTCAGTTGTGAACTTACCAGGAGGAGCAAAATTTTTATTAGCACTCAAGCACATAATAATGTATCCTAAACTAATTCTACACCAAAAAATAATAGGCAAAAAGGCACATCACATCGCATCGTTGCATACATCTACAATCTACACATATAGACACATATATATATTATCCACATATTCATCCAATCCATCCTTCTCTGTTCTGCCAAGCCAAAGAAATAAAAGTCCTATGAGATTATATGATGCGATGCAATGCATATATGCCTTTTATACCTAGAAAAAAAGTATACACAAATATACACAAGTACAACAAACTGCTGCTTTTGCTTGTTGTGTGCTTCTTTTACTTTTTATTCTATTCATCCATTTCCATTCCATCATCATCATATAAGTATATATACACCCGTCCACCAAGTTCGTCCCTAATAACGTTTTAAGTATTTTTACCCCTATCCTTCCAATAAATATGAGTAGGCAAACTTGTAATCAGTAAAGTCAAAAGACCGCACCGTTCGTTCCATGCATGCCTCTTTTGAATGCGTGTAATGTAGATTTACATGCGGATATAAATAATACTTGTGATGTTCCTACATTATATTGTTTTACCAACAAAACCTTTTACATATCAATTCGACACTTCAACGCGTATTAAACAAATGCCCTCATAAGTGGTGCAATTAAAATCTTGGATAAGTTTTCAAATACAATGGAAAATCACATTTGACATATTACACACAATTCATATGAGTAATGTGCTAACGTATCATCATAAAAGTTAGTACACTTGATGCAAAGCTGTAGATTGTATATATACCAAATATCAATATAAATAGAATAGGTCGGGATTAAAAGATAAGTACATGCAGGTATTGTTCAAATAATGCAGCTTTCTCCATTGAATGAGTCAGCATAAAACATGGATGATAACCACTTCAACATTTTTGTAAATAATTGCAAAAAGTATCTTACTAACATTATGACACCCTGTCCTTTGCATATATCCTACAGAATTTCAAAGTCTTATTCAATGAAAGTATAAATTAAGTAAACCTTAAAGATAAACTCGTTAAGTCAAACCTCGTTCTGGCTCCAATGCCTGAAATATTTCAAAAGGTTTAATAGCCAAGTGTCGCCTTCGTGTACTTTTGCATAAAGATTTTATGCACATCATATTAGCATTTAGTCGAGTTAGTCATATGAATAGATCATATTTCATGATTGGGTGGCTATCTAGTAGCTTAAAAAGAGTGCTCCTATAAATAAATAAAGTTCTATAGCATGTTCGTATATGTATTACGAAGCATTACTAAGCATTAGTTGTCAACAAAGACAGATAAAACACTACACATCAGATTATCTCACCTCTCATACTAAGCTCACCGTGCAGGGTTATGCAGGCATGCATGGAAGCACCCCAACCAACCCAACCAATATCATAATGGTGTAAAGCGTAAATATTCTAAAATGCCTTAAACTATCATCTTAATTATGCTTCACCTTTTCAATACAGGAAAGAATTATTCAGCTTAACATGTGTATTTGCCACTGCTGTTTGTGAGTTCACAATTTTAATGACTTTTGAAGAGAAGGAAGTGTATGCAAGGCATGATATGAATAGCAGTCGGTTGGTTTGGTAGTGTGTGTAGTACCCATTTTTAAGCACTACCTTCAATCATGATATCCTTTAGCACGCCAAGGTATGAATGTATGTATTTCACACATTTCCCACTTAATCCATTGGTATGTAGTTTTAAGAGAGAATGAAAATAAATGACGGGTTTTCCGTAAAACCAAGTAGACGATCATATAACATGAAGGTACATAGAGAGAAGGGGATATTACGTGTATTTTAGCTTGCTTTTTAGAAGAGACCCCTCTTTCGTGTGCTTCTAGCTTGCTGTTTCTCTATATTATAACGATTACTTTTTAGAAGCCGGGTTTGCCTGCTTTTCCTTACTCATTGAATGCATGGATGGTGCTTGGTGAGTGCAAGCAAGCCCTGTTGTTGTGATAGGTATTGTTTGTGAGTGTGGTCTGGTCTCTGGATCCTAACTTCTAACGTGCCTTTTAGCTTCGCCTCTTTCTACAGCTTGGGTGTTTGGTATCTAGGATCTGGATTGGAAGTCAGCAGGCAACAAGATCAGCAACAGCCAGGAGCAACAATACAGCTCAACTGAACTCACACACTCTTACTCTGTAGCTCTTCCGATTCTCTCACTGAAAGTGAACTGAATTTGTACCAAGTTGTTGAAAAGCTTTAGAGTGAGAAGTGAGAAGAGAACAAGAAATGATATGTATGTTGAAACAAGAGCTGCTACTGTCATTTAAAACAAAACGCATCCTAACACCATGTCTATTTCATTGGACAAACCATGCTTTGCCATACCGGATATTATTCCATATACTAAGTACACCACACTATATGGATAGATATCTTCCTACATAAATGGTTTTTACCACAACGACTAGCTTCAATTAGTCAGAATTAAAACTCTGCATTTGTGTACTTAGTAGTGACATTCAATATTCCGATTCAATAATGCCATCCGCATCCGCTTCGATGGATACAGGACAGGACGAACACAGAAACAGCATGAGAGTGTCAAAATGTCAACGTCAATATACTTATTGAAGCATTGCAAAACCCAATATGACAAAAGATAAGATAGCCAAGTAATGATAGAGTGAGCTGCATAGACGGCGCTGGTAGAAGGAAACATAATCTAGAATGTTGCTTCCTTTTCCATTATGCTGATTTTTCCAGAACTCAAAGAATGCATTTTCAACCTTGGTTTGGGGTAAATTCCGAATCTCCATCCGCTATCAGATACAAGGAATTTCTCACCTTGTTTTTAAAATAACATGAAAGTTGCATTATTTCTTTGTATTTGTATTGTTCTCACTTTCATTTCTAATATGGAGTACCAATCAATTTTTCCCTTTCCTACCATCATATGAAATTCATAAGCACAAGCACACCCACATATATACAAAGTGTAACTGCGAAGAAGTTGTTAAACCAATTATTAAAAATTGCGATAGCGCTGTTCTCGTAATTCATTCTACATTCTACACTATACTAACATATATATTATTATGCATTTATATGGGCGTGGAAACGACATTATGTCCATTAATACAGTCAGTGGTATATGCGTTACTTATGTCTTGATGAATAAGTACATTGGAGTGAATGCATGTATGAACAGTATGTGCACAACCAAAGTCTGCGCTAAGTACTATATTCCATATCACATAACGCATGTCTCCAGCCAAATACACAGATACATATATCCAGAAGCTGGAGATTTTTCTTCCCGTAAAACGCTTTTCAGAAAAGAAATGAACCGAAATGTTGTTAAAACAAAAAAAAGTTAGTGAAAGTATCATGAACGCATATAGATACGACTGTATGTATATATTTTATAACCGTACAGACATTTTAATAACCAACGTATTTGGTGTTGGTGTTTATGTATACTGCGTACAGTGATGCTTTTTGCCTCCTATGTTGAGCCAAGCTTATGAGTCTGAGAGTTCTCTTCGATTCCGCCATTGCATGCATGATCTTGAGATGAAGGAGACGTCCTGAAGGAATGAAGGTATAAATATTTATTTCTCTGGAGGAGGAGGAGGCTTGGGAAATGGGAATAATACAGAAATGCGGAAAAATGTACATACACTCCTCAGGAAGATATCAACATCCAGGGGAGAAAGAAGGAAGAAGTCAACTTTACTACACAGTAGTAGAAATTATACCACATCTATAATAGACGGAGGTACATGCATACATTCCAAACCTTCCTCAGCTCAGCATATAATGTCAAAATATATACATATCGGAAAACACAATCTAGTGTATCAGCATTATATAAACAGAAGGCATTACCATTAGCTTCAACAAGAGAGAAAAAGCATAATACTACTCAAGAGCTAAGAGAGAGAGAACACTCTTGTACTTACTAAAAAGCAGTCTATGAGACCGTACACAATGTGATGTGTAAAGAGAGAGAGGAAGGCAAGGAGAGAAAACAAAATGCCTTCTTTATCGATTAAGCAACTCCGTATGAAACTAAAAACTAGCACTCATTCAATCCGATATGGTGTCCGATTCTGTCCCGAAATGCTTAACCAGCTGGGGGTACATTAGGAGCTATGCTCCCTGCCCCTTTACTCCTCCTGCCTTTCCTATATTATCACACAAAGTTGAAGAAGTGAGCCGCAAAAGTTTATATGATGTAATGTGTGTCTCTCACTTTCTTTCTGAATGTATTCTCTCTTGTCATCTCGTTTCCTTCTTTAATGCTTTCATATTTACATACAAGGATACATCCAACCACACACCAAGATGCATGGTGTGGCGTATCAGCACCAACCAAACAGTACAAATGGGCAATCTATGCATGACGTGATTGGATTGGCAATCAACTAATGGTGCTTCATATAATGATTTTAAAGATTAATTGAGGTCAAATTTATACTTAACTCGCTGATATCAAAGAGGATATCAATGCAATAATGAGTTCAAAATTTAAAACTAATTTTAAAAATCAGTATGCTTTATTTATGAGCGTCCAGATTTCTTAAGTTGCAGTAATTGATGCTATGAATTACCGGTACAAAAGATTTAAAAGTATTTTTGAGAAATTTTATATGTAAACTCACGTATAATTCCCTTACATCATATCATAGCCTATCTACTAAAGTGTTATCTCAATGTAAAGGTATAATTGTGGTGTGACGCAGTAAAACCGTCGTCATAAACCTACTTTTATGCAGAAGCGAACACGTACCTCTGAGGAAGATGTGCCTGCCTGGAAACTTTTAGTGCCTCGTATCCGGATTCAAATGATAGTGAGGGTGGGTTACCACTTTCGAGGATGATAACTACTCTGCTGCATGAGGTGGTCGAGTTTCCACACTTCAAACTTTTAAATTCAACTCAAAATGAAAGTTTGGTTCGGGGATTCTTGAAGCACCTGATCTGCTCTAGCCATGAAGTGCATGGAAATATCAACAACACTGACCAGCCAGTGTGTGAAATGGAAACGGAACAGCATAAGCATGTGGACACACGCATCTGACCGCCGGGAGAGATGTGGATGCATCGTGTCACCTAGCAGCACTAACATTTTCCCTAACCACCCAGTCAGACGGGAAATGTCCGAGTAACCTCAACAGTCAATAGGGGACATAGACTAACTAAGAGTGTATCAGAGTTAGTACCCAATGCAAATGCCAAATTAACTGTTAACTCTATCTCAATTTAAGGCTCCGATGAGATAAACTTCAAATGACAAAATGGTAATTTTGTGTTAGCAGCTATTAGTAAATACTTAGTATGAGTTTGATAGGCCGAGCTTAGCTAGCAACTTGGATCAAATATAAGTAAGCGAGTAATGCACTCATTTAATTACCATTATAACCGTAGGATATGTTATATTTAGCATTCCTGGTATTAAAATACATAACAATACAACATTTAGTTTTTGTAATTCAAGGAATTTGTTCAGCAAACAAAAAAATATCCGTGGGATTATATTTTCCGTCAACGTATTCTGACGTAAAGAGAAATCCAAGAATGAAGAAAGCTGAGCATCATGAGATCCGATATAGATTTTGTTTCTATTGTGGGTGGAAAGAGCAAGAAAGCCGAATTGACAATACCGACAACCGAAGAAGGCAAGGAAGCGGACAGTTTTTTATGGTAATCTTTTTTAACTCCATCTTGTGAAATGAGAAGCGAACGATAACGAACATTCCTCGTATCATGTACAAAACGTGTAAATAATCTCTGCAACTGAGGCTTCATTACAAAAAGTAACAACGGGTTTCATTCCAAGAAGGAAAAATGTCAATATGCCTCACTCTTCATCTGAACACAGCAAAAAGAGTTCACCCAAGCCACAAAAAGCGAGAGAGCAGAAGCAGTGATATACTTTGCTTGCGTTATTAAAGCACTTTTTGTTTGTTCGGGGAGAGTGAACATAAAAGCACTACATAACTACATATATACATAATACTCTCAATAAAGGGTATATAGAAAGAAGAGGACACATCAACCATATATGCATATATATAATATTATGTCGATATATAGGAATAGTGATAGCGAGTGATTTAGAAATATAACCTTGAAGCCCATGGCTCATGCCATTTACACGATTCCACTTGAAGCTAGGCGACACCGGAAAAATCAAGATGGCTTCCTAATTAAAGAGAGATGAGAATGATGAGATAGTTCTATATATGTGCATTTTGTGGCACTCAAGCAACAACCATCACTATCATCATCTATCTCTCTTTGCTGTGAACTGATGCGACCATCCAAACCAAAACCTACTACTTTATGTGTATACCCGGCTAGATTCCCATCAATAATCTGCACCTCACCTCACTTCATCTCCTGTTAGCTTCCCTTCCTTCCACCACTGCTGACAGTCACTATCTCAATGGTGTAAAATGTTATGTTATGCATATTATATTGTGTAAATCCTCCTACTGCAATCCACTAATGACAATGATAGCTAACTGTAAACTGATTTTATGATTGTGTCTTCAGTCTCTTTCCTTCTTATACCACCATGCAATTCATGGCAAATGAAGAAAAAAATTACATGCATATACCCACATTGCATTGTTGCATACAGTTATAATGCATATGGACCAAGATTTGGTTTCATTGAACTCAAAACTCAATGAGTTTCAAAGTTATTGCCCAATAGAATGCAGATTCCGAAACTATTTGGAGTTTTCTACTCAATAATGCTTCTCATATTCTCATCACATCACACAACTGAATGCATACATACAAGCAATATACACATAACAGAAAGTTGTTGACAAGCTTACGGAAGTTTAATTTACGAACTGTCACACATTTATGATGTGCCTAAACTAGTTAGCTTATAAATACGCACACTTTTCCATAAAGCCTTGAAAATTTCCGGATAGCCTTGCTACATTGATTTTTACCCAAACTGACTAAAATTCAATAATGTTCCGTAACTCGATTTCTAGTCGTGACTTTACAACCTCAATATGGAGGATCCCAAATTTTGGCACTTGGTTTCATTTCATGCAAAAGAATATTCATCCTAAAAAGTGTCAGCTTTGACTGTTGTGATTCCGTTCTACGGTATATATCGATGCTCAGCTAGATATGATTTTTTTAAACGCTTTTGATAGACACGTATTTCCCATTAGAAGGAAATACTAATTTAGTTGACATGCTAAAAATATATTGCTACTTCGTGATGCAGAGACTTGGGTACCACTTATAAGTAGGTACCTATATAACCACGAGTACATTATACCTTATACCGTACATAATCTCTGTTTTAATTCCAATATGATACATTATTTTGTGCTGATATACACGTATTATTATCATTATCATCGTCATACACAAGTGTATGCATACGTAATAGAAAAATGGACAAGCACAAGCAAAGCAAGAATGTACCAGGGGAGCAGAGAGAGAGAACGCGGAGCAGAGCGTGTCTCTTTTCTCTCTTTCTCTGGCAATGTTCTTTGCGGGCATGTGTAATTCGTAACAATTACCTCCTCATTTCTTGTGTCTCCTTTCGTTCGATCCCCTTTGGCTTCAGCCATTCAAGTCAGTCAGTTTGGGCATTTTATATATAAAATGCGGTGGAAGTTTGTGTGTGTCGAGTTGAGAGTTGGAGGAAAAGACCAGGACTAAGCAAGCGGAGCTTACAAATATGTATATTATATAAAATGTATATGCATATTATATACATTAAAACTTATATCTATATTGGAGGGCTTATAAGATATACTTTTATATTTTATAAAAGTTCATAGAGCCTTCTATTATGTATGTACGCCATGACTTCTAATATGCATAAACGCCATTTTCTTTCTAAAATAAAACAAAATACACTCTTGTGTACACGTCAAACATAAGGTATAGAAAAATGATTTTTTTGGTGAGTACACAATATTTTTTGCAAAATCCGCACACTTTTATGGCATAAAGTGTAGCTCTTATTTGACCACAAAAATCTAAACATTTTATAAACTGTCTTTGAGTGAGTTGGAAAAGTGTTTCATATTTTAGTAACTAATCATTGGCCGTCTAAGGAATCTATATGAAACACACAACACCTTGTAAAAAATTCAGCGTTTGCTATTGTGTATGAAATATTATGTCGCACAGCACAGTTCTTAGCGTTCATTCCTCTGTTCTTGTCTTGCTTCCATCAACACCAAAAGAGACCCAAGCAAATAATAACAGTTAGAGCAATGTACTAGCTAAAAAGAAATATTGCATTTTATACGCACTCGATATTCAGTGGCGCTTGTGCCTGTGCCTCATTCGACTATGAATTGTTGTGATTAAACAGCATAAGCCAAAAAAGAAACATGCATACAAAAGCGTTAATCTGCGTGCACTTTTTAATGTTGAAGTAACGACAATGCCATGTATTGCTGCTGTCATGCAATGATTATCATATCATCAACAAGCATAGTTAAACAAAACTGCATTTACAATCAACAATGCACCAGGCGGGATAAATACACACACGGTGTGGGTCGGTGGCTTGAGGCACATTGCAGCATACCATTATATTAGCACTCAGCCACTGAAGGGATATATTATGTACAGTGAGATTTATAGAAGGAACAAACTCAGCCAAGTCAGTCAATATTTCATGGCATATACCAAATATACCTGTACATAATTTTTTAAACAATGCATTGCTCCCACATAGACACACACAGTTTGTGTGTGTGTGTGTGAACTGCTGCTAACATGAACATCCAATTCAATGTTGTTGGCTTCTGTTCAGTTTTTATCATGGATTAGAAAAGGATAGAAAATTAGAGCTAAATTGTGCACAGTATTGAGATTAAATGCTGTAGAAAACGGCACTAACATCAGCAAAAGGAGAGGACCACAAAACCACGCATAACGCCGAACAAAACTGCAACTCCGCATCTTGTTGTTACTTGTTATACACTTTGAGAGCTAACTGCATCATGCAGTGGCAAAGTATTCTTTTAACACACAGGTAATAATAATATTTTTTGAAGAGCTAGCACAATGCATATAAAATGTGAGCGAGCAAGCAGTTCACAGAAAAAAAGGTAATGGTATCAGACACGAATGTGATGAGATGAAGTTGATATGATGATGGAAGTAGTTGTTGATGATGATGATGATTATAAGGAGGAGGATGAATTAACAGAGCAGAGCACCAAATAAAAAAATGTAGATATATTCCCTATGGCTGACATGTTATCATGTCCCAGGATAGATATATCGTTGTATCTTTCTTTGCATGGCAATATTCCTCCTCTGTAATATCCCATTATTAAGTAAAAGAGCAACACACAAAGCAAGTTTTAATGACCAAAGCTGTAATCATATCATGTCCACTTTTATCCCCAAATTATAAAACTCGTTGTTAGCGTCTCTTTTCTCTTGCTGCTGAGTAGGACTTACACACAAATAATAATATTATTGACGAAGACGATTCATTTTAAATATGATCAGTTCAAGGAATTCAAAGAAATGATGGGAGAATGACTAAGGCTGTCTTGTTATAATTGGTATTGGGATAAAGTAAAGGAAAACGTTACATGACAAGCGCATATGCATCGCAATCCATCATTCTACAACTGTACGCTTTACAATTACAACAAGTTAGCAAGATACATACATCCACAAAATTACAGCTCAACAAGAGAGTTTATTATAACTGTTCTTAAAATAAGTGTCTATCTGCCTTGCATTTTGATGATGATAAAAGTAAGTCTCATCATCGTCCTCACTACATTTATTTGTAAGCAATGCAAAGGAGATGACAAGAAAAAAGACACCGTATCGAATGATACTATTGCCACTTGCTACTACTACCACTGCCGCCATCATTAATATACATATAATCTACACACTATTTTAAGTCAGAAACAAACGTGTCTATATCTCCACAGGAGAAAATGAAGCGAGGGAGTTTATATAGTTTTATGTAAGTTGAACAAGCGCTTGTGTGCTCATTGTGCTTAAGCCAACGAAAATACAATAGTAGTTGTACTTGTACTCATCGCAGCGATGCCATATTTCCAAACCTACATCATCCTTGCATGAGTTCTAACGTTTTTTTCCTAGAGACTCTTGGATTGAACTCAAGTATTAATATTATAATCTATCCATCATCATAGCAGAAATGATAAATACATGCTTTTTTGACATTTTGAGCATACCAAAAAGTTTCATTTAAAAAATTTTCTGACACTATTTTAATCCATCCTCAATCCTTAAGTCAAAGTCGAAACTTAGTCCACGCCAGAATAGAGACATGCCCCATGATTGCATAGGGACAATGGATATGACGCTTAAAACAATCACAATAAATAATTGTATACTACACGCTAGTAATCTTTTAGCCTACACGTACGCAATAGAATATATTAAGTATGTATATGTTATGTATATATGAACCACAGACAGGAGCATTTTAGAAATGAGGAGGACCATACAACTATATTCAATAGGAGGTAATATAATTATTCCTTATTTTACAGCCTTTTTTTATATCATATATACACGCTTTATATGAATATACATATATTATGTACATATATGCAGATATACAATGTTAGACAGCATCAGGGAAAAAATGATATTGTGATGGAAGATTGGTATATTTTTAAGGTTTTACATACTTCCAAATGAGTAGATATGTAGAATCTGGGAGAAATCGTTATCTGCTTGTACAATCACCAACAACCTACCCAGTCACCAGTCCTCTACTTCTACTCCTATCCTATAAGCTGACACCAGTCATGCGACAGCATTATGATTTCCGTGTGATGAATATTCTCCTTGCCTTTTACCCAGAGATATTATTACCTTACTTTACTGCTTCAGCTTTTCTGTTGTTGTTATGTGTGTACACGTAAAGTAATGATCATGGTTGATCGCCATGTTTTTCTTGGTGACATAGGGAGCGCTGATGAGTGAAGTGGCTTGCTCAAGTGCCAAAAAATGGAGATGTTACATACTACTGTATATGAAAGAGATGGATGAACTAATTTCTTTCTTAGCTTTATATATATGCTAAGCAAACCAAGTATTCATTACATTACATGTACAAGAGGTTATATATGAAATCGTCGATATTGATTTTTTTTCTCCGAGAGCCATCATGGAGCGATGGCATTATTGTATGCTTACAACTGTAAGTAGAATGGATCAATTACGCTGCGCAATGTTGACTAAAAATTGTTGTGGATTAGTAATGACTGCAATGTATTTTAGATCATACATTTTTGATTATGAGATCTGCTTTTTCAATTTTAATGTTTTTCATATTTTAAATGACTAACATTAAAATTATTAAATTATCGGATAAACACGTACATGCATCTAGCGAATTACCTGGAGATGTTGTAACATTTCTCAATTTACCGATTTCGCCAGAAGTATGACGTCAAGAAGAGTGAAATATAAAATTATTATAAACAACAAAATTCCAATGCCCATCTTTGATCTTCATGGTTTGTGATGACGGCGAAGAATCGAAGACATTTCAGTTTTAGATTATATCTGCTTCATGCACAGTGTAAGTATTCCCATACTAGGTAGGACATACTGTGTCATGTGTGCGATATTTTTATGTATACTAAATACCAACATACATAATGATTTAGTATACAAGTACATATATATGACCCAGCAGCTAATAGCATTAGCTGTGAATTCCCTGTACTGACTGATGACTGTGAGAACGACAAGTTTAATGAGAATAAGCAAAATTTTGCTTGTGAGTGAACGAGGAAAATTGCGTTCCTAAATACTATAAATATTCCGCAGTGTATATCATGTGTATGCCAGCATCAAAAGTTGTTAGTATTATTGACTTTTGCATGTATCAGATTTAGAGAACCACTAGGACATTTCAAATTTATTTTGTTTGCTGGCTACACTCCAAAAATTTAAGATACATGTGTACATTACCCACGACAAGACAGAGGAAAATATTTCGGATATGGATTGAATCTCAATCTCACCGACAAACCCTTCCAACTTCCAACAACTGCCTGCCACCGCTTCCAACAGACTGACGTATTCATTCAAGCTAATAATTTTTACACTTGGTAAATCATTTTATAACCCCGTTAAACATTTTAGGGCAAATGCAAACATTTTTTGGGGGACGCTAAATACATTTTTATACGGAGCCGGCATATGCATGCATTCGAATAAAATGCGTTAGAAATTCGCATGATGCTTAATATGAAAGTGATGAAGGTTACAGTACGGGATACAGAGAGCAACTATTTTTGTTACATATATAGGCTACACCTAATGTCATCATATCTTCATCCAAATCATCATAATATAATATACGATGTATATCTGGTACATGGTTAACTAATAAATTTTCTTTCATAGATCGCCAACTTAATTATGACTTTTGAAGCAATGTCGGGTGAAAACTTACGTGGAGTTCTAGTAGGATGCTCCTCAATCAAAAATCCGAGAATTAAAGCTTTTTCTTCGTCTTTGTACTTTTATACTTGACGTGAATGTGCAAGTAGTTTATTTTTGGCTTGTGTATAAGATGCTCATCATCATCATCACCATCACTTTATCTCCATATTGCTATGCTATGCATATTTTCACTCGCTCGGTTTAGTTCCTGAGTATCACTTTACATCAAATTCTTTCAAGCACGAAAGATATTACCACAAAAGAGTAATACTCTAATGAATCGGTATATAGAAAAAAATGAGTAAACGCTATCCACAAAAACTTCTCACTATTTTTTTTGTTGAATTCTAGAGAATTTAAGGCTGAGACTGTGAAAGAGGTAAAAGCGTGTGCACCTTTATATTTTGTAAGAGCACTCCGTTCCGTATACACAACACAACTCTAATTACCACTCCCGTTAATCAGCCATCATGCATATTATAACATACATCTATATTTTTTTCACTTCCCAACGCACCTCGCCATATTCAGTGTTACGCGAGCACTTAATGTGTGATATACTATAGTTTTTTTTTCAACTAAATTTTACAAAATTGTACACACTAAAAACATGACAAAGCTAATGTTATGATGTGTGTTAGCATGAATGAAAATGAGTGAGCCAAACTTGACGTTGTTTTCTCAACAAATTCTACAATAACACTGAAGTAACTTACTACAACAGCTGCAGTTTGATTTGAATGGGAAGATGATGCACTTCGTCTCCTTCTGCCTCACCAGTTAGTGCACTAAACAGGTTACTAAGACACCACTGCACCACTCTACGACTACTTACTACTCCGTCTTTGCTATACACACACACTCCACTGCCACCACCACTGACTTCAAGTCAGTTAAAAGTGCGAGTGAGCGTCTGCCTGCTCAACTCATTCAGTTTAACAAGGATGCATTATCATATTGCTTTTTTTACTATACTCACGTCCCATTACATCGCATCAAGCTCTTATGTAGACGAAGAAGTTATGCACAATGCACTTTGCTAAACTACACAAACACAGACGCACACTATACAAAAGTCCATTCGTCCGTCCTTTACAGAAAATGCGTTTGGTAAGACTGGTATTTCTGTAGTAGTAGTTTTTAGGTCTTTGGCATTGGCAAAAGTGCAAGTTGTTTTTTATATGCACTCACACACACACACATATACACACACTCTTCTTCTTCTCTTTCAATGTGTTTCTTATATAAGTATATGGGAAAAAAGTAAACGCTAGAGCTTTGGAGTTTTTGGGTTTAGGTTGTTGGTGGTTGGTTTGGTTTGGTTGATGCTAGAGAGATGCGTTACGTGTGTTACGTTCGTGTACAATGTGTATATAT
Source organism: Orchesella villosa (assembly GCA_036850725.1). Lineage (NCBI taxonomy): Eukaryota > Metazoa > Arthropoda > Collembola > Entomobryomorpha > Orchesellidae > Orchesella > Orchesella villosa. The sequence continues at coordinate 4,755 of JAANSM010000489.1, read as the reverse complement.
AATGCAGTTGTTGTAAAGTTAGCCTAAGTTGACCCAGAAGTCTGGACAAGCGAAGTTTTCAAACAAAAGGTTGTTAGCTCGCCAAGTGCCAGAGAGCTACACAAGGATGTAAGAGCAGAGCAGACGGTGGTGTAGGATATCTTTCTCTCTCTCTTTCTCACTCTCCGCTTGTCTCTCTCAGCCAGGCTGTGATGATGTTGATGATGATGATGGTGTTGGTTTGGTGTACTGACTGAAGCCAGCCAGAAGGGAGTAATGTTACGTAGGTATGCGTAGCGTAAGAATGGCCATGTACTTGGAAAATTTTGCAGAAAACGAGGTTTGCTCCTCTCGATCTAATATAATATGTGTATCCGACTCCGAAGTGTATATGTACACAATATATGTATTATGACGATGACATGCCAGCATTATATTATTGTGCACTTATGTGTATTGAATAGAGAAACCGGGGAGGTGGAGATCCTGTGCTGGTGGTGCTTGTGCCGCTCCTGATGCTCAGCTTAACTAATATACCTTGTGTGTGCTTTTTAGTTGCTGTTGGTCTTCGGTCTTGGTGATATGAAGCGGTGATGATGATAATGATTATGTTGCTTGATGAGAGATGCTCAATATGGCGAGTCAATGGCTCTTGGCGTCTTCCATGAAGATTCTCCTTTAGTTTTTACTACTACACATTTACTACAGAAAAAAAACTCTCTACACTTTTGCCTAGCACCATGAATTTAACACTGCTGACTGCATGCACTTCTTTCCTCCTTTTTGTTCCTTCCTCACCTATCTCACAGCAATTTGAGATTGCTCATTGTATAAATTCATAAATAAAGTATTTGTTGGTGATGCTGCGTTTAGAGTCAAGGCAGGACAAGCGTATTCATTTAATTTACTTATATAGAATCATTTTTATTCTAAAAAAATTTATGTACGTACTATTTTACATAGTGCAATGGGAAAGAAAAATGTGTTTCATCACCCCTGTTTTCTGCCATTTTATAAACTTATCCATCTCTGCATATTACCAACAACGTCATGTTGAACACATATCAAGAATTACATCTTACAATTGACATTGTAAGTATTGTGAGTACAATTATGATACTGTTGTGTTTCGCTCTGGTCTTTTATGAAATTACAAGAAAAAAAATTTGATTGCTATTTACTCGCTTTCATTGCATAACTAGTATGAGATGTAGGCGGAGGCTATTGTGGCCTGTGTGGACGCATCCCCATCATATCTTCCTTCACTTGCTGTTGGCAAAGCGGTAGCAAATTTGGGTGCAGTCAATCAAAGAAAAATGGCAAAAGGCAAACACACTCACATTTGCTTAGGCTTATGGTTGATCAAGACGAAAGTACTAAATGTATAAAAATCAATAAAAGTCAAGATAGTGATACTGCTGCCGATCAAACTCAAAGGTAGCTGTTGTTCATAATTTATACGGGACCAAAGGCTGAAGCTCCACAATACATTTAAAATAACGTCTCATGATTCCCGTTACATTATAAAATACACATACACACAGTCTGAAGATTTCATGAACTCGGCTAAAACAGTATCTAAAAAATGAAGTGAAACTAGGCATATTCGTCCCAAAACTTAAGTTCATTTCCAATCTATCTCGCTCAACTTTGTTTCATTTCACACGCAATATGCATAACATACATAATAATAAGACGGGGGGCTCACTCAGTCAAGCAAGAAGACTTTTTCTTCGGGCAGGCACATTAAACCAGAGAGAGTACAAGAAGAGCAAGAGGTTGGTTACTTTGGTTTGCTGGCTTGCATGCATGATGATGATGATGATACTGATGACGCCTGCTTGCTCCGCTTCGTTTTGCTGCTTTGCTACAATTGTGGATTTGTGTGGTGACTGCCTGCGTGTGTGAGAATTCATGTACCTCTTTTGCCATGTCCTTATAGATTTAGATTGAGTTTTGTACTACTAATGGCTAATGGCTAGATATTGACTCCCCCTCCCCCCCAAGCGGTAGCTTCTCCTTTCACAGTAAGCATCATATCTAAACAGTATAAATTGTATGGTGTACAAACTTTTTTTATATCTCTGCATATATCTTGTTCCTTTTTTTCTTGTGACGTGATGTTAATAATACACATCTCTACTTACGTTTTGTAATGCTTTATACTCAAAATGAGAGGAATGTTTGGTTTATGCCATCCCATTATAATACTTCATTTTNAAATGAGAGGAATGTTTGGTTTATGCCATCCCATTATAATACTTCATTTTGGCTAAGCTAGGGTTTGTTTATTCGACCTGATAGCGTGGCATGAGAAGTGCTTAGTGATAGAGGATGGGTAATATGTGTCTTGTCGATACAAGGCAATGGCATTTGTATCCTAAAACAAAATGAAGTACGTATAGACATAAACAGTTTTAGCTGATTGTTCTTCATACATGATAATACGTGGCCTTAATCAAATATTTAAGTAGCATTTGAAAACGATTGATTTTGTAAACTAGAATGGCATAACTTCATGATATCCGGTACTACTTACAGTTGATAGTAATATGAATAAGTACATATCTTTACATATTAATATGTACTATGACTTCGCAGTAAAAATGGATAGCTTATATATAAATCTAAAGTTCAAAATTACTAATGAGATTGTCAGACACTTAAATTGTGATTTGAACTTGTTCGTTTTGTATAGACGAACAAGTTTTGAGAATCGAGCTGTGTTACATAACTGGAATTCTGTAGTCAGTGGATTTCACAGAATTATCATTTCGAAATACTTTCTTTGAATACTATATAATCCAATGCTTAAAATCTTAATTAAAAGGAACAAATGTACTCAAATGCTGTACTTCAAACTATACAAGTATAAAATGAATATGAAGGCATGTACATAAATGTAATATGCACAATGCATAGACAAAAGAGAATAATAATATGATACGGCAGTGCCGTGTTGGTAAGCTCTACTGTTGAGTATCGTTCCATTTAAAGAGCCCTAAGAAAAGCCCCAGCGATTTCAAGTGTACCTTCTGGAGCATTAGAAAATGAAGAGTTTTTTAACCATTAACAAGAGAAGTGGAGTGAACCCTGGCTTTACTTCTTTCCTCCTGGAGGACTTGAAAAAAGAGTTGAATTGAATCGAGAGTGTTGGTGTTGGTTGTCGTTGATGCTTCTGGCTTCCCTGCCTTTACCATGCTACGACCGTGACACGTTATGTATGTACATATCAAAACAGTGAAAACCCGCCCTACCATCCAAAGGAATAGTACATATAAGGATCACCAGACTCATCCGTTGATTTCCTTCTCCATAACACTATATTTCCATGCTCGAATATTTTCCTCTAATGCTGGAGCGCGTGTGTATGTGTGTGGTAAAGAAAAGCCAGGATGCAATAAGAGAAAAGGATACAGTTTTGGAATCTAAGCAAGACTCTTGCATGAGAAGAGAGGCGAGAAGGAGAAGAGGATAAGGAAGGAAGATGTGCTAGTGACACTGACACAGCGGCATCGGTTATGAGCAGAGCCACATGATATACACAAGACGCAAGCAAAGCAAGCTGAAGCAAAACCATATCATGAACCACGATACAGGAGAGCACTTGCTGTTTCTTTCCTCAACGATACAACTGATTCCAATGTAATATTATTCATTCAATTCTACCAGAAGCGGATATCACATAGGGATATGAGCATGTGTTTCAGTCTCCAACTCCTTTTCCTTGTTTCATTCTCATATATATTGGACATGCTAGCACACTTGAAGGTATCTGCCGCAATGTTTCAGAAAGTGACACATGAGAAAGATCTCCATTGTACTATTTCTCGTAGTTATGAATATGTGTACTGGGCTGCTTGTGACATGAATACGCCATATCCTCTCCATACACTCATTTTTAACGTGGACTACACCAGAATGAGAGCGCTAACCGAACATCTTTTCTAATGTATTTTTCTCATTATAATGTTTTTATGTGTTTCTACGTATGTTCATTGCATGCCTCAATATACGCACGAGTATTGTTACAAGTGTAAGAAATGCTACTCACTAAAAATTCACTGTAATTCCATGTACTCGCATATTTGTGGATAGGTTACGTTTGCTTATTTAACTCTTCCACTAAGTCGTACTTCTGGACTCTGCCAAATATCTGTGGTCGACAACGACCAGGGCAAGCATCTTAAGGTGATATGCACTGGGCGATGGAGAAAACGAAATAAAATGAATAATATTGCTTTTTCGCATACCATAATTAGAATCAATATATTAATCAACGTTATATTAATAAATGTTGTAACGGCTTATTCTTTGATTGCTAAATTCTTAAATGTTGCATATTACGTATTATAATATGCTTTAAAACAAAACTGTTTCATTGAAGTCAAATCTGCATCAAAAGCCTCTCAGAAAAAACAATAATTCTTTGAATTCAAGTAATTAAGTTTTATCACTCTAGCTTTATCATCATGCATCAACTTACGTATCAACCAAACCCCTTGATATTTAAAAGTACTATGCACTATGCAAGCATATTTTCCTTTGATTGCCTCGTATCGTTTAAGAGCACAATGTATATAAAAGATATATATGGAAAAAAATATTTATTTCTCAAAAAGTAAATCGCTTTCATTGAATCGGGAATGGGACTGGTCCCATAGTGGGTAAGCAGACAGGCAGAAAAGACTAGAGGGTGCGGAGCAAAGTAAGAAGTAGGTAGCTGTTGAAATGAACGATATACATATAACATATGTGTATCTCATTCTCATATAA
>JAANSM010000488.1:0-27753 GCA_036850725.1 Orchesella villosa | reverse complement strand
TTGAGAACTATATTTTACCAGCAATAGATAGAGGAGCAAATTCTCTATAACTGGGACTATTATCTTTCAAAATTTCACTCCGGAACTTACTTTTTCGTTTAAACAAACAAGCTCCACTCTTAACTAGTAATACAATAAATTGTGCTAACAAAATTTAGAACTACATTCATTTTATGCCTTATATATAACTGCTGAAAATCATATTAAGTATATCCTTTATCCCAAAGGGAAAAATATGGTTGACATAGCTTTCTCCTTTTCTGTACCAGACCAAATACTAAACCAGTTCCTCCTCCGTGACTTTAGAAAATAGTTCAAAGGAAAAAGAGTTTCAGTTTAGTTGGAGGGAGTAATTTAGTTTGATGTGTGAGAAATCAAGCCGGTTGAGAGGTGATTAAAATTGAATAAATGCTCCGCTCGTTTTTAAAGACCTTTTCCCCTGTCACATCATCACAAGTCAGTAGATTCTTTTTCTACATGCACGGGTTTTGCTAGTCAACTCTCTCTCTTACTCAGTCGAACTTTCCATTCATTTTATGTAGGCTATTATCCTTTTTCCTTGACTCTTTCAAAAGATAAAAGCTCATCACATCATCATGTTGAGAAAGACATGCTCTACTTATACACACACACTAAAATGGTGTGTGGTGGAACATGTTGTGCATAGCTTAGTCAAAAGCGGCGCTGTTGATTAAGTCCGACATAAAGGGGAAACGAAACGAGATTGTTAGTACAAGCTAGAAAGGAAACCCAACTTTCTCTTCATAAAAAAAAGAAAGGTTGAGTTAAGGAGAAAGTATAAAACATTGGCAAGTTGTAATAACAGAAAATCAGTCAGATTTAGATAGAAAAGGAGGAAGGAGTGAAAAGAAAGGGTAATGTAATGCAGTGCTTTTAGCCTCAGCCCTTTCGTAATTCTATATACTCAAAGGTCAACAAAGAAAATGCTATATATGAGTATGGTAATCGAGGCGGCTATGTGTTATATTCTGTAAAGGTCTTACATTATTCTCCTCCTATACATTTTATATTAGGTACGTAGACCACAATATGAAAACAAAATTTAGCATTTTCTTACTTCTTTTCAAGTTATAACGCTCATAAAATATAACTTTCACAAGGAAAAGCGTGCTAATGCCAAGCCAATGCAGGTGGAATATGGTACGGCATGTTCAATCCTGTCAGTTAATGCCATTCTCCATTTTCTACTCTTCCGCTAAATGATATGCCCATGTCCATACACGATTTTTACCTTCCAGGTTTATTAGCAGGTTCTTTTGTGCATGGGAAATGTGAACATGCATGCAAACATTATTTGCATTGTTAGAAGTAATCTTTACTTTTGAGTTCATTGTGCATGCATGCATGTATTATATAAAGTAAACATGTGAGTGCAATTGAAACACAATTTCTTAGATCACCTTTTAGTAGCTAAAAAGTGGTAGTTAACTTTTAGAAAAGTTTTGCCTCTTTTAGACATGTATATATTATACACATTATACTTTTATGTACTATGGTACAACTAAAGCCCATTCCTTTTCTAAAGAAACGGGATAAATGCCGTTATTATCATCATCATCTTGTCCTTTTGCGTGTGTGTCATGCAGCTGGTGATGATGTTGATGATGATGGTGATGTATCCGTGTACAAACTAATAATTCTAGTGACTGGGATTTTATTTGGATCGATGTTATGTAGGTATTTGGGTTATGTACTGACTTATTGAGGTGGCTAAAAGTAAAGGGCACGTGAAGGATACCAGTAGTACCACACTGGCATACATTCCTAGTCCGCCGCTCTTTACGTTTTGCATGCTACCATCGTCGTCATCATCATCGCCTTCATCGTGTGCAGCAATGAAGTTTTAGTCAGCGCCTCTATAAAATTGCCGTATTCCCGTCCCCACCACCGTATTTGCATTTGTGTATAAGCGTACATCGTGTAGTTTTGTTATAATCTGCATGTTTCATATATAGTTAGAGCTTCCTTACTTTATATAAAGCTCCGGTTTTTTCGTTCCGCTTAAGTGGACATGCATAACAATAGGGTCTCATATAGTTTTGTGTTGGAGCCTCAGAAAACGGAGAGTTAAGTGTGTGTGGATTGAACGGATTTTAAAACATCGTGTTTTATGGATGTTACGAGCAAGCGATGCGATGCGAAGTTCTGGCTTCGAAACATTTCCACTTTCTACCCTTTTCCTCATCAACTCCAAAATCACTCATCTCCATCATCATATTTCTCGTCCCATCAACACAACTTCATTCCGCTCGTCGCTCGTTCCTAAATTCTGTACACGGGGTTGGTAGTGGATGGTGAGATTCTTTAATTCTATATAGACAATACAATAATGCTACCATCTTATAGGTGTTTTTGGCTCCGTTCGTGCGTTTTCTGACTTGCTATAATGTGTTTATAATTGAGGCTGTTCAAAAAGGTTTGATGTAGTTTTGTTGTAGTGTGGAGGAAGAGCCAAGCGTAGGGAAAATATTTCGTGAGATAAATTTATTTAGNCTTGCTATAATGTGTTTATAATTGAGGCTGTTCAAAAAGGTTTGATGTAGTTTTGTTGTAGTGTGGAGGAAGAGCCAAGCGTAGGGAAAATATTTCGTGAGATAAATTTATTTAGGACATCCCTATTAAGTACGGGTAACCACTTTGTGTGTTAAATTAAGTTTCATTGTATCGTCGCATGATTCAAAGGCAATTTTGATGGATGGTCAATATTTTTGTGGCTTCTCATCATGATATGTATAGCTGTGGGGATATATAATGTGTGCTTTTTGAGATAAAATTCATCATTTTAAAACGGATTGAATAATACTGGGATGGGTACAATACAATCGAAGGGGTGATAAACATTCTACAGGCTATGTCAGCTTGAAGAATGCTTTATTTAATTTTTTACAATTTTTCCATCTAATTGCTTTGTTTTAACGAATCAGAATTTTTTGTTTAAGCACACTTTCAATTGGACTGCTTTTGAATTCTGTCCAGATATTTTAGCCATCTACTTCTACGTCTGAAACTCCCTATTTCAAGTGAGTTTTGAGGGTTCAAATGACAGAAATTTTATCAGAACCGGATGTGGTTATGGTTTTCCATAGACACAGGGTTTCATCCCGTTCAACTCGGCTCCAATGTCGCATTTCACATTCAACATTGATATTGATATGGTTCTAACAGCAAATTTACTGTTTCCGTATTGTTATATCTACATTTCACCTTCGTTTCCTTTTATATCTTTCGCCCCCTCTCCGATTCGGCATTTTTTATATGATGCGGCTTCGTAAATGGAGTACCTGAAGTAAATGTCATGGATTCTGGATAATTCTTTGTTTTATGAGTGGCTCCAACTCGTCGTCCTTCCTTTCCACAATGGTATGGTGGGGAAAGGCAGAAGCATCTGCTTGCAAGAATTTCTCAGCAGTGAATCAGCCTCTTTTTTCTCTCTCTCTCACTCACTCCCGTAGTAATATCTATGTAGCATACAGTATAGAACAGTGTAGTAAATGCTGGAATCCCCTCACAAAGCTTACAAACTAAATAAGACGAAATTGGTTAGAAGGGTGACGGAAAATATTTCCAAGAAGGATAGAAAGAGAGAGAGGTCTAGTTGGTTCGTTTTGTTGTTCTGTAACTGAAGAAGTGCTTGTTCCTTTAGACTCTCCTTCTCCTCTATATTTTCCCTCTTGACTCCTACATCCCCGTCGGTTTTTCATCTCCTTTCCCATATAAACTCTATACAATCTAATATAAAATGAAGTTTTGTCCTCATATATACATTCAACAAAAGCAAGGTATTTGCCAAAGCCCATTGTACATTTTATTATAAGACAACGACTAAAATAGGCAAATGTTCATATCCCTGATCTTTTGGGGAAGGTTTCCAAAAAAAAATTTGTGCTCACATCCACATAACATACACTCCATAATAGTTTTCTAGTGTTGCTAGAGATTCACAGTAATAGTACTCATCTCCCATATGACTAGTCATTCGCTTCGCCTGTTATGTACCAATCTTACTACCGCTTTCCTTTGGACAAACATATATGTACATATATAAAATAACATACGTAAAGCTTCACTCCACCATTGAATCGTAGTGAACAAACCAACAACCATATTTACCTCATTCTGGCTCACTCTTTCCTAGTATACAGTTGGAACATCTATAATGCATGCATCTTACATCTTCTCCTTTCTACACGAGGTGAAACCTTGTAAAAAATGCTTCAAACCTTTCCACCACCATTCTCTTCGTTGTATAGGGTCTAATGAACACGGTAAAAAAAAGAATATTGAGCATCATGCTAAAATAATCTTACGATCCTTCCCCTGCTTTACTACTGCCGGGACATTGGAGGTGATCTTTCTCCGTGTATGTTACGACCTTTTCTCCTCGTTTCCAATATGCTCGCTCTGCTACCCAATATCACAACCTTTCTCTCCAGATATATAACACTGTGTGTACAAGTAAGCTAGCTAAGTAAGTATGTACCTAAGTATATGGAAGATTTTACACCATTCCAAGTTTGGAATGCGCTATATATTGAAGTTAGATTGGAGTAACGGTCTTCCATAAGTTTAGCAGGGGAAGGAGAGCCCGTTGGAGCCAGTTGGATGTGGATTAATGTGTTTTGAATTGCTCCCCTGAGAGCTCCGAATCATTTTAATATGCTAAGCTGGTACTACTTTTAAGAAATTTGATAAAAATACATTTCTTGCACTTTACCTAACTGCTCAAGGAAAGATAACATCGCTATCACATCGCCCACTATGGGAAGAGAGAAGATACACACATACACGTGTACCTAATTTTAGACCTGCTATGAATATGCATCTGGTTTTGGTGTTGGTGTGGTAGTAAGAAGGAGATAAGAGAAATGATAAGTATAGAGCTACAAGAAGAGATGTGTTTGGGGTTGGTTGCTTGTTCAGTCATGTATTCACCCTGCCGCGTTCATGTAAAGCATCTATATCTCTCTTTTGGTTGTAGATGGATCAGCAGAATTTGGATACATTCACAGTAATTTATTGTCGGCTCCAGAGGGAAAGTTAGCTAAGGAATCGATTCCATGAAGGCTTTGAGTATTTTTTAATAAATATGGGGGATTTTACATCTTTGCTAATGGAAAAGTGTCAGTAAGTGGATTCGTTCAATCTCTCTCATTTTCTTGTTTTCAAGAGAGACCTACATATAATATAATAGGAAATTCAACATAGCTTACAGATGTACAAACACCAAAAAATTTCATTTAGGGTGTATAGGGTGGCAACAAAAATGTGGGACAAAAAAATAAACTACTTAAAAATACTTGAAGATTCAAGGCAACATAAAAAATCAAGTAGTAAAAAGCCTCCAGTTTTAGGCTTTTATCTATATTATGTGTCACTCTGCTCCTGATTATTATGGAGTTCGTGTTTCCAGCCAAAAGAAGGAGACTAAGCTAAAGTAAAACCGGCGCTTATTGATTCCCAGTAGAACGCAAAGACGAGACGATTACACAGCCACAAATGTTTTTGTTGTGTATGAGTACTGATTAATTTCCGTTGGATGCAAAAAGGAAAAAAGCAAAGTTGGAGAAAGCTAAAAACAGCAAGAGTCTTGACGCTCCCTATCTCTCCTCATGTACCAGAAATAGTTAACCCGCTGAGCTGGTTTGTTCTTGTTGCTAGTCAAGTCAGCATGTATAAAAAGAACAAGAAAGAGCAACCAAGTTATAGCAACTTTTCATTCCCTTTACTGCTGCTACTCCTGCATGATTTAGTTGCTGAGTTCAGAAGACAAAAAAATGGGCAGCCAAACCTTTCCAAATATAGTTTTTTTTGGTGGTTGGGAAACAAGAAGTAATGTTGTGCATGAAACCTCGTCGAGTTCGTCGTCTTTTTATCAAGGACGAGTAATAAAGGCATGATAAAAAGAATGGGCAAAAAACGACTGGACAGAGCACAGAGCGAGACTTTCGTGACTCAGTACAGACAAACCGAGCAAGAAACTATTGAGCTTAAACTCAACTGCCGAATTCCCATGTGCAATACATATATATTTCAGGAGAAACACGGTATGCACTGAAAGAAATATGTAGTATTTGAAAAAATTAGAAGGAGTTATTCACTTCTCATATAAGTTCACCACGTTCCATTTCGCCTAGATAAAAATATATCTTGCTTTAAAGTGCACGCATATATCTCTCATTCTGCTATGTATATCAACCATGAAAATTATGCGATGGCAATACCAACCATTTCACCTTTCTTAACGGATTTCAGGCACTGAGAGAGAGAAAGCGGACTGTCTCAACAGTCCACTATAATGTAGGAATAATGGCAAGAAAAATTGCAGCAGTGTCTTCATCTAATGTTGGATGTCGGCTTTTAGGGCAAATTAACTTGTGTACGTTTCAAACACTGAGGAAAGGAGAATAGTGCCTGCTAGTACCTACGTATCTACAATTTTTTCCCTTATATGGCGCTCCTACGTACCAACCTCATCCTTCCCTCTGGACTCATGAATGCAATGTCATAACATGGCGTGCTTGAACGCTCATGCATAACATCCTTTTATACTTTTCTGGCATGGCTCTTAGCGTGCAAATACGGATGTATTTAGTTGGGAGTATATAGTAGTCGTCGGAGTAGTAGTGATGGTAAACTGGAAAGTAACTCTTGGATGACCTGCCTTTCAAGTAAAAAGAGCAATTCAAAAAAGTAGGTAAGAACTTTTTGGCATGCTTCTTAAGGAAAAAGGGTAGGAAACCTAAGTACACGTTTGTATAAGGGAGGTTTTTATACATAACTTTTGTAGAAAGTGAACATGCAGCAGGTAGCGGTGGGAAAGTACAAGGCGGTGAGCTCTTTCTTGGAGACTTAAAGGTATTAAGGCCCATTGTATTCTATTTTCTATCGTACGTGAACATACCTTCTTCACTTTTCTTATACTTCTGGAAAAAAAAAGAAATTGGGAAGGTGAAAGGCTTAGATTACTTAGGTATATCTATTAGTACTCAGTTCAGATATTATGAGGATGTACAAATATTCATACAAAATGTAGTAAAAGTGTACGCAGTGGTACTTTTGCTCCTTCTTATGTGCTATGGGGAGTAGTGCAATGGTAATTATGTGCCTACGTATCATATAGCTTGATGGAGCGATCCATCCCGTGTGATTACAGGTAATGATCATTTTATTCTATGCCGCTTTTTTCCTCGCTCAGAAAACCAACCACATATGTAGCAAAGGGAAAAAAACGGTGGTGGTAGTGGTAGGGGACTACAAGAGAAAAAAAGGAAAAAGAAACAAAGTTGATGAGTATAATTTTGAGGTAACTTTCTCCCTTGTTCTCCGTATGTCAAAAGTTTTCGGAAACTTTCTTTTTATACATTCATACATCATCATCAAAATACTTTCCGCTATATATAGATATACTCAGTATATATCTAGAGCACACAAATAGATATAGGATACAGTGAAGCAAACACTTTATGGAATGAAGTTATCTTAGTTTTTAACGAAAAATAAATATATACCTTAAAAAATGCGAACGTTGGCAGAGTAGAAATTGCTTGTGTTAACTAACACCAGTTCGTGAGTCTCGTAAGACTTTCCCAGGTATTTACGAAACAAGTCTTTTTTCATTAAGCTGAAAGCGATACCGCGAGCAATGTTTTGAGTGTGGCGAATCGAGGATGTATAGCAACATGTCTCACAGGCGAACGCTTCAAGTGTCTTATACATATAGCCCTTTCCATATGAAGAATTGATATATAAATAGAAGCTGTATCTTACTCACAGTCTGTTGCTTTTCCCCAACTTTTTTTTAGCAAAAGCTAAGTAAAATGGAACGTCCAATCAACAAAATGCAACAAAACAGCAATTAGTCATCCTCGAGAAGGAGAGGTAGTGAGAGAGAAAAGAAAGTGTAGGATGTGAACGAAAAAGGAGGAAGGAATCGAAAAAAGAAAGTTTGCAAGTAACTTTTCCTCAATTATACTAACATGTCTCATTCTCATCTTTTATATAAATTAGACAACAAAACACACAGCACCGACTCGAAATGTTGTAGTGTTTTATTGTATCAACCTGACGCATATTCATGTGATGTTTTTCGCTTTATTACCCACACATTATAGATAAGTCTCTGATGTTTCTCATTAACATTAGCGTAGGCGCAACAATTCCTTCACAAATTCGTGCCTGATATATGGGCTTTAGTGTTTACATTCATCTTGAAGATGAACAGGTGAATTTGGGACGGGGCTGGAAATTCTTTTTGAGCCGCTGCTCCGGGTCCAAGCCCAAGGATCTTTTTCTCATCCAAAACTATTTGAATAGGATATGATATTATTACACTATTTCTGCAGGCTTTTGCTCTGTTTAAAAAACATTCGTAAAAACAATGTCAAATCATTTCAAAAACTCATTTGTTGAATAAAACGGGTCGTTAAAAATTGCACCTCTAGAGTAAAGAATTTCCACACATGATTCGTGAAAGCAAAGAAATATTTCAAATACTAAACAAAAAAAACTTTTGGTGATCTCCTCGTGAGCACTCACTCTTTTGAGTAGTTGTTTTTTGCCATTCTTTTCAAACGGGGAGATGAAAAGAAATTGGAGATACCTGTTGACGAACAAGTACATTTAAGAGGTATACTCGATGGCGTGGCATGAGTAGTACTTATGTAGTTTGGTTACACGGTGGTACAAGCACACACATTACACATATATCGGTGCTTTATGAGTCTAACGATCTCTTCCGGAAGTTTCAAATTCTAAAAGTACTACATTTACACGGGGTTAAATTACGTGGTTTATGATGATTGTTAGGACGTTTACTTAACTAGCAAGAGCATTTGTAGGGATACATAATGTAATATGGTATATGTATACACACCAGTTGGGAAAAACTTCTGGAAAGTTATCTGTGGTGTTTACTCATGTTCGGTGCGATTATCTTCAGTCGCTATAAAATTATATACATATAAAAATTCTGTTGTTGATACGGAAATGGCCTGCTTATTTATTCGCTGCTAGTTATATAAAAGAGGTCGCAATTCACCCTGATGAACGTTATTACCGCAGTAGTTAGCAATAGGTGAAAGGTGTTACAGGTAGAGTTACATTCCAGATGGTGTTGTAGATCACAATGCAGTAGTCGTATATTATTTGGTAGCATTTGAGGATGATGCTCCCAAGGGAAATGTATTCAGTGTCCATTCTCACTTCGCTTCCTATCTCCTCTCTTCTCTGGATTCTACTCGTGGAAACGGTCAAAAGTCATACGCTTAATAGGATATATGGTACCAAGCTCATAATATATCCACAATGTGACCATATATATTATTCCTATTCTTTATATTGGTATTTCACATTTCATTCCTCGAAAAGTTCGCTAAGAGATGGAAGAAAGAAGAAGAATCTTGCTTCGCCTGACTTGGCGTGGCATATCTTTTGAGAAGAAGTGCTACGTCAGCACTCGCGTTTTATGTACATTCCATCTTCTACACACCACACACCAAGCCAGAGCATTCAGTCCGAAAAGGAATATCCTTTGGATAAGAATGATTATTTACTCATGCAGTTATCGGTTTCTTTTCTTTTCCCTACTTTTTTCTACACCTTCCAAAAAAGTAAGTAGCAAAAGTAGATAGGTATATGAATGTAACATAACATATGGACGTCTCTCACATTTAGTGCCATATACAACATAAGTGTACTTACATAATGTTGACTACATATTACTTACTCTATATAATGTAAAAGTGTGGGATTGGTGTACCTCTCTCCAGAAAAACGGATAAATATGTGGTAAAAAGCAGCACCGCACAACACATTCAAGTTAACAGATAGTCGACATTTCCATTTTCCTATAAATTTAATGGCCTTCTTGGGGTAAGTGAAAGGAGAAATATTTCAAGTGTCGGAAGGTTTTTGCGGTTCTTGTTCGGATAAGAGGACCCTCAACAGAGCGGATATATATAGTATAGAGGGAAAAAGCATGATACCAAAAGTGGTTTCAACCTGTGGAAACTTCAATTTATTATTCATAGACTGTTTGGGATCATTTTGGCTTTGACTCCTTGCCATATCTTTTAGTTTCTTGGGAATACATATTTTTTCTCTCTACTTCCTCGTTTTCAGGGTTTGAAAGTGGAATTGAATTGAAGTAGCGTATTTATTATCACCATGAAATTACATATTCTTCACTTGTGGGGCTAACCTATTCCAAACTTTTTTTTGGGTGGAATTTCACAACATTTCATGGATTTTGCATTTTGTGTGTTATTTTCAGAATGATGATGATATGGCCCAACATAAAGATACATATAATATACATCCATAACATGCATTAGGGATTAAGTACACCGCATATAGCACCATCACCAAACCAACCTGCCATGTTCCTGTCTCCCCTGAATTTAGAGGTACAGCACAGGACCAAGTTTATGAGTTGGTTTAGATGAGAATCTTGAAACATACTTTTACCTGAAGATCTTCATCCTTTCTATTATTACTGGGGAGTATCATACATCGCATTGCATCGTCACACGGAACGGTTCTGGTGAAGGAGGAGGACGCAATTATATCTTAGTTGTAGCCTCAAGAAGCCGTCATCATCTTTGTATATATGGTGAAAGCTCCTTTGCCTCCATTCCATGGTCCGTCCCGTGGGAAAAGTTACCTTGGAATGTGTGCCTCTTTCTCTACTCTACTCGCACTGGTACTCTTACCAGTTGAACTGCTACCATACTAGTTATGAGATACAATGAATAAGAATTGGTTCAAAAGTGGTTAGTAAGACTAGTCTCATAACATGTTTGGTTGGGTCTGGTCTGGGTCTCATATCTTCTACTTGAGAAGAGAGCAGAGACAAACTTTCTTTTTCTACCTCTTGAATCTAATGGGATTTTTTTGTGGTGTAAAAAGAATCCGTTTTCAGCCATAACTAGTTCCATTTACTTTCTTAACAGTGCTCCTCAAGGAAAAGAGTAGTAAGGAAAAATGTTACCTCTCTGGGATGATCACCATCATTGTATAGTAGTACATTATGAAAGAGCAAGTGTATGTAGCGGAATGGGAAAGGGCGCTTTGGTACTTGCTTCAACTTTTATCTTGAGACATTTACTGATTGTTCAGGTTGACTCAGTCTCCTGTTGCAAATTGGATTACGTGGTTTTAGTAGCTTGAAAACCATTCATCTCACTAGTTTTTAAAGGTTCTTTGAAACTATGTGGCTCTCATCAAGTTTTAGGGAATTGCATGTAAAATTGGAGGCTGCATTATTTATAAATTGTTGATTGCAGAGCCATTTTTTGGGGGAATGTAAAATGAAATGATAATGAAGCATAATTTATTGCATTATATATTCTAATTATGTCACTTGAAATCGTTTCAATTTAAATGACATGATTGCATAATATAGCATAATATATATGTTAATACATAATGAAATGGATGATGATGATAGTAATGTGGTGTAGGATATGTTTGCTATTTGTGAGTGTAATTTACTGAGCCATATTTTTTGGAAATTAAATTTGTATGAATAGGAAATGGTGGGAATTCAAGATGGTGGGATTGGAGTGTCGAGAATAAAAGTCAAGTAGAGAATTGGAACGAGCTATATAAAATGCACAACCAGCTCCACATTTCCCCTCTTATCGTGTTTAAGTCCGCATTGGGCGAAAGTGGTGAAAGTTGTTTGGGTCGAGAAAGGGAGCGCAGTGAGCGATCCATTGAGTGATCCGATCTGCAGAGAGCTAAATAAATATCTTTAGGACGCGTCTCTCGTCGGTCGCCATGAGTAGTTTGTTGGACCATTTGGACAGCAATCAAAGTGAGAATGACGACATTCATCTGCTGTTCCCCAAGTGTAAGCCCCGTGCCTCTTCTGTTGGAACGGAGTCACAGTCCTCCGAGTCCCAGTCCAATTCCCAGCAGTACCTAGCCGACAATTTTAGAGATCAAAATTTAAACCATCCATCAGGGGGATCAAGACAATCCTCCCGTCGCCACTCATCTGGCTTTACACATCAGCAACAGCATCAACACCATAATCATCAGCAGCATCAACAACAACATCAACAGCTTCCGGATAATCTCCTCAAACACTCCAAGCACTCTTCTTATCCTCCACTACTCACCACAGCTTCCAGTCCCACAAGCACTAGCACGAATAGTACTGCCACCTTCATTGGCCACCCTCAGTTGTCCCCATATGACAATAATAACGTAGCACATGATATTGGCACCTCCACAAATAATAAGTTTTCTGACACATCATCATTATCACATCATCATCACCAATCACGTTCCCAAAATAATCATCATCATAATCATCAGCATCACCAACATCATCAGAACCTTCAAAGTGACAGCAGCGACAACTTCCCTTTGACCCCATCATTCTCCTCAAACTACGTTGGAAATTCGAGTGGGAGTGGAAGCAACAAGAAGATTGAAGGTCATCATCACCACCCCCATCATCATCACAATACTCATCATCATAATCATCATAGCAGCAGCAATAGCAGCAGTATTAAAACACACCACCACTCTCACTCACGCTCCAAAAATTCCATCAGCAGCCGAAACTCACGACACGAAATTGCGTCAGCTCTTCCATCAGGTGGTAGTGGAGGTGGTGGCAGTGGTGGCGGCATAAACTGCCAAAACCAAAGCAGCACAAGGCATCATCACAATAATCACAGATCCTCTCACAGCACCTCAGACCGACCTCACCGCTCCAAAAAGTTACACATGACGGAGAGCTCATCTTGTGAGCCTATTTCTCCAGCTGTGAACAAATCGTCGCGCTACAAAAGTCAAAAGTCTTCATCAGAAGCTGGTCCTACAAAATCCTATTCCACATTGTCTCTAGGCTCCGGAATGGAATGCGACCATCTGGATGATCGCTACGACGATGGATTCTGTCGAGGTGGTCGGACTAACCTAACTTCTAATGGTGCTTCGTATGGGGAGCATTCTCGAGCCTCCAACATGCCAGGTAATGGGGGCTGCTTGCGAGACTCCCGAATTGAGATTGCAGGTGGCCGGGAAATATATTCTCAGAATCGTATCCGAGCTGGTCGCCGACTTCGAGGCTCCTCCTCAACATCTTCGTCAACGGAAATGATGGCAGACTCCTCTATATCAATAACAGCCTCTTCCAGCAGCTCAGCTGGAACAAAGGCTCGAAGAAAGTCTCCCAATGTACAAGTTCAACAGCAGCAACATCATCATCATCACCAACAGCCGCAGCAGCAGCCTCCGTCACAGCACTCTTTGTTGTGCACAAATGGAGATGACGGGAGTGAGCTTTCTGTTTGGGAGCCTAAACATTCCAACCCTGTAAAAAGTTACCAACAGGAGAATGTCGTTGTTGGCTCTAGATCTCATCACTCTAGCAGTCATCGACACCATGGGAGTCAGCATCACCATCATCATCATCATAATCAGAGTCATGCCAGAAGCAGACATGTTTGTGGATATCCTCATTGTGATCATGCAAAAGTTTTAAGTCCAACCGACCTGAGCCCTGCGTGTGGTAGCACTTACAAAAGCAGTGGACCGGCAATAGCTCCATCACATAATAGTAGCAGCAGCGCCAATAACACTCCGATGACTGTCAAAGAAACTGTCTTTTCCACGGAGATCACGTCCATTGAAAAGCCCATTGAGCCTGAGAATAGTAAGCAAAACTTGCGACAAACTTCTACCTCAATGCAACCACCTTACGTCTATGAAACTAATGTGTCAGAACCCGGTGGTGAGATCATATTCGATGATATAGGAAACTGGGGCAGAAACGGTGGTGCAGGTGGTGGTAGTAGTGGTGGTGCTGAAGCAGGCTTGTGTATTGAGCGTCCCAGAAAAGAGAGCATGAAGAGGAGTCCTTCAGGACGAAATAACGCACGACCAGCACAACTAAATTTCTTCCACTCTGTCATGAGTGAAAATGAGGGAGGAATGCATTGCTGTGGTGAGCAAATGAATCATTCAGGAAGTGGGATGAAGGATAATACTCCAACTGTCCTGTTACAGAGATCTCCCTCACCTTCCACCCGAGGTGGAAACACGACTCCGAGTGGATATGAAAGTGATGAATATTCTGGTGTGACACCTGTCTCCTTAAATATGATGGCCTGTTCCAGTAGTAAAGCTTGTCTTACAAATAACCGCCTCATTGGAGCATTACCTATTGCGGAGTATGAGGGCTCTCCAAAAAGGTACGGGTTGAGACAACCCACTCACCCAATGCCCACCCATTTAGACTTGGTCGACGTCGACATGCAAATGGATGTGAGCGGAGGTGGTGGTGGCGGCAATGGTAGTTTGCGCTCAAATTCTGAAATGAACTCTAGCAGTTGCGCATCACGTCAGCATCTCGCTGATGTCACCTAGTCAGTCGAAACTACCTGCAGTTCCTACAACTGCTTCCTCTTCCTCCTCCTCTTCGCTGGACAACACAAATTCCAATGCCAGCTCAACCTCCAGCAATCGCAACTTGTACGGTAGTAGAATTAGTCCAAGAGTTTTATCCCCTTCGCAAAGCGTTTCCAACTTCCCCGCCCGAGTTCCCGGGTTCCCACAACGTATTACGCCAGTTACCAGCTCCTTGGATTCCTCATCTCTTGTCGACTCTGGTCTTGAAAAGTCTGAAGCAACAGATACAAAAGGTGATAACTTACTAGATGGTGACATTGGCACAAGTCAGAGCTCTGGTAATAATGATGAATGCCCTACAGATCATCATCATCATCACCACCATCATATTCTTCACCAGAGTAATACTCCCCCACAAACTCATCATCAGCAGGACAGTTCCCACATGATTCTTGGCACGGACAATGAGGAGCTCGGAGCAACTTCCTCCTCCGGAATATTATGTCAAGGACAATTAATCACAAGTGACCATTCCTCTGACTTACTTCTGACTGATCAGCTTAATATGAAGCCAGAAAAGTCCAATCCATCTGGTACATCTAATCTAAGTTTGGACGGGAGTGACAGCCACCACCTGCAGCAACACAATAGTCATCACATGGTATTGGATCTGGATAGAGGAGGGGGAGAGGATCATCATCAGTCACATTCACAACAACAAAGCATCCATCTTCCATGCTCTGGCTCTGTCACCGGAACGACAAGAGAGGATGGAGCTTCGCACAATGCTGGTGATATCAACGATGATCAATGTTTAATTTCCGTACCTTCTTCCTCCTCCGACGTAGTTCACCTCGGGGAGAGTATCAGTGCAGATGGACACAATTTGTTAGGAGCTGCCACCAGCTCAGAGTACCTTTATGAGTTTTCTGAAACGAGAAAAGTTCTCGAAGAATTCTTTGGAAGTGCTGCCGCTACTGGGATCGGTGGTGGTGGTATTGGTGCAAGTAGTGTGGCAACAAATAGTGCAACAGGGGTAGTTGTAGGTCTTGATGAGAACATTATGTCAAATTTACATGGCCCATTCGACGAGTTGGACTACACACTTCGGAGACAAGCAGGGAACTCTTATGTAGGTCAGAGGTTAGCTGGCGACAGCTGCACGGTGGAAGAATCCCCTAAAAAACCAGCGAGACGTGGTGTCCTCTTGCTGGGAAGTAGTGATGGAGATGGTGGAGAAGGAGAGGCTTCCCCACGACTCATCTCTTTTCAAGAGATCACACTCCCCCAAATCCAACACCAACAGCAGCAGAAATCAGCACAAAATCCACCACGGGACCTGAATGACAATGATATTGATGGGGATAGCTCCTCAACGAATACTGAAACGGATAATTTGGGGGATACTGAAGTTGGGCTGCAGGTAACAAAAAAAAATTCATTATGGATGCAAATGCTGTTGGCACTGGCACTCATGAATTATTATTTATGTGTATTCGTTTTATGGAGTTTGAACTTTTGTTTTGTTATTATTCTAGTCTGTAGCCTGGAGTGCGAAGATTCATTTTTATTATTTGCTCCAATTCAAATATGACTTTTGTTAGTATTATTATTATTCTTATTGTTTGTTTTTAAGTTTGAGAGAGTAAAGCCAAGTAGCTGTAGAATATTATGTAGTTTATATTATACTTGTACTTTTTACTTTTACACACTGCAATATTTTACTTTTGGTTGTTTCTCATAATGGTTTTTCATTTTATGATGAAAAGACTTATTCATATTTTCATTTATGTGTTTTGGGAAATGATTTAAGTTTTTCGCAACAGAGCATGTAGCACACTATATAGCACCACCAACACCGCATTATATATTATGCTGCTTCTTTATGTGCACTTTTGCTTTCACTACTCAAAGGAGCCTGCCTGGTTGAGTTGGTCTCACAACTACTGAAAAGAGAAGTGAGTAATGGCTGTGTCATACGAATGCGAACGTGTAGTAGAGTATTAAGTAGAGGAATAGTTGAGTTTGTACAAGTACATTGTACGTACAAGTTTGCTGGTTTTCTACTTCCACTACTTTTTTATGTTAGTAAAGGTCCAAATGCTGCCAAAGGAAAAGTTTGTAAATTCCCAAGAGAGGAAATGGACTTTTTGGAATCCTACAGTTTCTCTCTTACCTTAAGCCAGGGAAAGGCGGCAGGAAAGCAATTGACGAAATTTATAGTTGCTTTAATGGTCTGCATGCGTAATGAGACAAAGCCTAGAGAGAGAAAGAGAAAGAGAGGTTTTGTATTTGTAGTGGTGGTGTGTGGTATATAAGTTGTAGGAGCTTGTTAGTTTAGATACCCTTCTCATTCGATCCATTGTGTTATGCTTCTTTTTTTACAAAGTAAGTAATGCCATAGTTGTCGTTTTCTGTTTGTATAGAAGAAATGGAGGAGTTTCTATCTCTTTTTACCTATACTATATGTATTATATTGTGTTAGTTATTTTATAAATGCATAAATGGGAGTTGAGCTAGTCAAGTCAAGCTGTAGAGTAGAAATAGAAAATCGTTTCTTTACTTTGGCCGATGAGAAGTCTTTGTCTGGAAAATCCATATAATTGGAAGCCAATTCTATAGGGAAAGTCAGAATAGGAAAACTACTTTTACTTGTTTGTCCACCTTCTACCATTACCACTATCACATCACATCACCATGATCGTCATCAAATCGAATCGAATGGTTGGGCTGGTGATGCGGTATGGTGTGGTGTGGAATGTGTGGAGGGGGCATGGCATGGCCTCCTTTTCATCGTTTAGTTTGGGGTTGCTTGCCAATATGTTAAGTAATATAATATACCTAAAAAAGAACTAACTAGCTAAGCTCTAATCAACCATGCATGATGGCAACCAGCTCGTTGATGATATTATATTATGTCCAGCTTTAGCTTAAGTAGGAGTAGGAGTAAGCTCGGATTTTATGCCATATTTTATTCCATACATATCCAAAATTCTTCAATGGAATCTAATTATTAGCTCAGATGGCTTATTTACATATGGAGGGAGAGAAGAAGAATCCGCAATTCCTAAAATCCCTAGAGTAGAGTTCAGTTCAGTTTCAAATCCACATACACACACACACATTCACGTACTTAGTCTTTCTCTCTTTTCTACCCACATTATATACTTCATTTCTCTTTCGCTGCATTGAGTTGAGTTGAGTTGAGTTCTCTCTCAATAAAATCAGTAAGAGTAGTCGTGGTGGGCATATTATTAGTAGTGCTGAAGTAATATAGGTACTTTACTCCAATGGTAGTCATCGGGTTTGAGAGATCTACGAACAATTTGAGGATTTATCTTGTTGCCAGAAGATTGTTATTCAGGAAATTAAGCCTGATTGCAATGCAGGGCAAATGGTTGAGGAGAGCCACTTTGGTATATGATGTAATTAACTACGTTGAGCATTTCCAATGCTTGTAGCGTTTTGCCATCCTCGTCCTATGTGTTCACGCTCCCATCATCCTCAACTTTTCGTTCTATTATTTAATCTACAAGCTTTTCCATCTGTTTCATGCTTGATTATATCCTAAATGGACATTCACATTTGTTTTTATAGCCATTTTATTTCCGGGCCAACTCCTTACCACCATCACCACCAGCTTATATATGTATCCCATTTGCCATGCCAGACTGTTGCTTGTTATATATATGTGATTAGTAAATAAAAATGGGTTGCTCGTTTGTTTCCAGTCGGTAGTAAACTATGTAATGGCTTGGCTTACACTTACAGCAGTATATAAATTGTGGACTTTTTGTTTTTTGGGTTTTAATAAAAAAAATTGAACCGTGTATGGCATGATGATGAACTAACTACAAGCTTTGCAACATTCTGTTGTAGCTTCATCATGATCATGCTCATCATCATTTGCTCCTACGGAATGTTATGTATGCTAGGCACTTGGCGCAAAGAGAAAAGGTCTCTCTCCTCTCTCGCCACTTGCCCAGAAGCACTTCATGTAATTAATGATTAATGAAATTTTCCCCTTAATTGCTTTAGGTGGGTCTAAGTCGCAATTTCACTTTATCTCCGGAAACAACAGACTGTGACTCAAATGAACTGGAGAGTGAAATCTCACTTGATTATGAAGCTTCCTTACATTCATCAAGTCGTGTGGGCGTTAGTATGCCCGCTGTGGAGGATGGCCTGTCTTCCGGTAACGTCTCTGATACGGAGGACACTGTCCCTTCCTCTGATCAGCTAAACAATGACCTTAAGCGAACGCAACAAAGCCTTTTGTGTAGTACGACAAATACGGGCTCTAGTAATAATAGTAGTAATGGTCGTCAACTATCTTCCTATAGGAGTACAGAAAGGACGGGAGCCGCAGCAACTGCAGCAAAACACTTCCGGTCAATTAATTGAAGATGGACTTGGACGTAATGGGGTTAGCGGAGTTAGCCAACAACAACTTGGTTTATTATCCTCATCATCAACAACATCAATCTGCTCCACCACCGCCATTCCCACAGCTTGTGTCAACTCCCTTCCACAACAACAACAACAACAGTCCTCTCAAACCTCACCCGCAAACACTTCATCGTCAAGTAACACAAAAATCCCGTCCGATCCCAATCCTACATTATTGCTGATGAAAAAGCAAATTTCTGAGATTGAAAAAGAAATAAAAATGCGAGCTTCTCAACAAAATCAGAAAATGCAGCATTCTGTTGACAGTAATAGTAGTGGGGCTGCTAGTAGTGGGAGTAATAGCAATTGCTCTCATAATCCCATCATGTCCGCTGCCACTACTGATGAGGTTGGTGTTGGTGTTGGCGTTGGCGTTGGCTCAGGGAACATTAGCACCAGCACGATGAACGGGAATGGCAACAGCTGTGTGGCTAATGGGAATGGGCCATCCGGAGGACTAGCTTCCCAGCTCAATGTCTCTTCCTGTCCAGATGTGAGCACGTTGAGCAACTCCTCTGGTCAAGGGTCGACGTCGTGCTATCCTCAACAGCCAGTCGCTACCAGCACTGCTGCCAATACTAATAATAACTCTAGCCACCACCGAACTGGGGACAACACCACGCTGCCTCTTGTCTCCTCCAGTAGTCTACAGAATTCTACTTCACCG
This sequence comes from Orchesella villosa, assembly GCA_036850725.1. NCBI lineage: Eukaryota > Metazoa > Arthropoda > Collembola > Entomobryomorpha > Orchesellidae > Orchesella > Orchesella villosa. The sequence continues at coordinate 8,252 of JAANSM010000488.1, read as the reverse complement.
TTGGACAAGGGACAAGAAACGACCAATTTCGATTCAATCGATATTGAGCTCGAAGCGCTGGATCCTATGAGTAAGTCATCATCATCATTCACTCCTTTTTATTATTTTTTATTCAAGCAAAAACTCTTACTTACCTTCAAATATTCGACAATCGACATACACTATTTCGACCACAGTAGTTTCCCATACATTTCTCATAAGATAGCTTCTCTGAATGTCTCTCTCATGCCAATTTTCAACCGGAAGTTAAGGAAATAGAGTTACATCCGACAAAAGTTATCATGCAGGTATATGCAATTCAACTCACGTTCCACGCTCTTGTCATTCCCACTCTTCCCCATCGACAATTTAATGTCTTATGATAATGTGTATGTTTTTACTATACCAAAAGTCATTTAAAATTCATGTCGACTATATACACTTAGTATACGCCATATTATAGAGCGACATTTAAACAATACACTTTTCCTACTTGTGATGCTGTCCATGTAGCCCATTCCCTCACTCCATAGTCCATTTCAGGAGCATTATAAAGTGATTTGATTTGTTGGAAACTTGTGTATACATTGTGTATCTATCTACTACAGTATCTATCTTTACGTCCAAATATTTGTATAATGTCAGTGTGGCTATGGATGGAAGATGTAATAATAATACAATTTTCATGCAATTTCCAAAGGGCCGACTCCCCCTCCATCACCAGCGCCAAGTTCTCTTTGCCAACCACAAACAGGGGCTGCTCCAGGGTGTGCTACAAATCGCTCATCTGGAACCTCTTCGTCTGGAGGAACGAAAGCTGCTACAGCAGCAGCAGTCCCAATAAACATTCCAACTGTAGCAGGGTCGGCGAACAGAGTTCCGGAATCTACGTCTGTAATTTCTCCAGACTCGTCGTCGTCCTCATCATCGGTTGCTGCTGCGATACAAGATATAAAAGAAGCTATTCAACGAACAAAAACGCTCCCAAGGCAGCAACCTTCTTCATCTCATGTAGAAACGTCAAGACCAAGTCCTCTCACATCATCTCAGTCGCATGCTGATGCTCATAATTCTGACACATCCCCTGTCTGGGTGTCCACGGTACGTTATATTGCTTTACATCTGCAATGCAAATGCAAAATAATATATATGCTTGTTTTATGTCCTCCTTTGTTTATCGTCGTAATAGAGTAGGAAAGGAAGACAGGTAAAAAAAATGTCAGTTTTGATTACGTCCTCGTTTCTTATGCGAGGGTTTTCTCCCCTCTTTTATTCCCCCTTTCTTGTCGTCTTTCCAAGCTCATTTTATCCCTATTTGAACACACGCACGGGAAGTAAGTAAAAAAATGTAGTAATAGTAGGACAAAAAAGAGCTATTCTTTTCTTCTTACACTGAAATGAGAAAAGTTCCAAAATTCTTGGTAAAAAAAGTGCTGATGTACTTACTTCGTATGAATTCTTTATAATCTGTACGTCAGTAGATCAGCTCAAGAAGCTCTACAGGTAGCCCTAGGCGGCTTTCTTCAATGGAAATGAAAGCAAGGGAAAAGGAAGAAGAGTACGAGTAAAAGCAGAAAGATGTGAATAAATCCCCTCCATTCTTTTGCTACCAGGAACATCTTTTTCCCCTTTTCTCTTGCTGTTCATTGTTCATACGAAATATTCTCAGACAAAAAGCCCCATTCTTTTTTTTTTCTTTCAAACAATATACTACCTTATGATTATTATTATGGTATAAACATTTAGGGAAATACATAAAAGGAAAAGAAGAATTATATATAAGGAATTATTAGGTATACTAAGTTCATGCTAAAAAACTGTGTCTGTGCATACATCTAAGAATTATTGTAAGTAGGTAAGTAACTAAATATGTTACGACTGTCAGAAAAAAAATGAGATGTTTTGCTTAATATGACGGCAGGCAAGGGACGAGTAGCTACCACCATCATCGATCTGGCGGTGGAGTGAAGGACCCACTGCTGAGGAAGCAACGATACGACGAAACACCGGATGACGGTAAGTTTCACAGAGGCATTTTATCAAAACCTGGACTATTTTATTTACTGTGTGTATATGGGACGGGAGCACTGCACTGGCTTGGCCAAACTAAAGCAAACATGCATATTATAGTAAAGTTTGTGGAGACAGGTGGCATTCTTTCTAGCTACATGCATAAGTATCCTCACATATTTATACGTGAGTATACGTTTACACTGAACATGAACGTGTACTATACATAGGTAATCCAAGTTGGAAAATAAGAGAGAAAATGGATCCTTCTCTTGGAGAAAAGCTGCTGAGCAAAGTAACACGGAAAACATATTTTTTCCTTGACGGAGGAAGGAAGGACATATTGGAAAGGAGGAAAAGGGTGTTGGTGTTATGGGTCTAATGTTAAAGGCTCTCTCACAAGTCTCACATGCATTTCATCCATGTCTGGGTTTTGGAGAGGTTTACAGCACAATTCAACTATCGGCATCCCAAAAAAAGCATGAGAGAGGAGAAAAAAGCTTAACTGAATGACAATTATTTCATTTCCAGATTCCAGATCATAATGCTACATGAAACACTTATTGAAAGATTTATTGTCTCATGCCTGCAGGGATATCTCTCCATATCCTTCGTAGTCCCCTTCTCCTGTCCTGTTTTTCTTACAGTTCAACTAAAAGTATACACAATGCTTACAGTGTTATTTTACTTCTCAAAATCTATTTCTCGTTGGGTACTTCTAAGAAGAAGACGAAGTGGCATGGATGGTGTTAGATTTTTCTTTACTGAATACTCGTGGTTCAATGGAAACAAGAAGAGGTAATCGAAGACGCAATATAAACTTACACCAAGCCATATAGCAGTTTCCCCACATTGTATACTTTTTTACCCCTGGAGTAACCTTTCAAGAGACTTATTGTGCCTAGAAAGCATTTCAGCGTGAAACGTGCCACGAAGAAACCTTTCATGATGTCAGACACTAAAAATGGAAAATTGACAATAATGGGTTCCGGATTAGAGAGATATCGTCCCTCTTTCTCCCTTTTGCTCTTTCCGTCTGCTCTCTCACTTTCCCTGTGCTTATGTGCGTACAACATATCTCAAGTTCCATAAAGTTTCGAAAAAAAAGAGAAGTTGTATTTGTAGTTTGTAGTGTAGTTCATAAACATAGTCGTAGTCATATGTCGTGGCCATATCGTGTCGTAGACATGTACAATTATGTATATGCCTTTTTTGTGGAATAAAATACAAAAGAGGTACAATGCAGTTTATACATAATAATGTTATTGCACGGCACATAATTCTTTATGTGGTTTTCCATTGGCTTGCCAGAGCACGAGCTGTTTCGTGCAGATAGATAGATTGCATTCGTGTGTGGCTCCTATATTCTATTGCCGTTCCGGCAGCTCGATCCTCTTCTACTTTGGTTGTTAGGTTTGGTTGGTCTTGGTGTGAGAAGAGGAAGAAAAACATGAATCTGGAATCCCATCATCATTTCACAATACAATGCAATATCTAATGCAATAGGGAACATAGGCTCCAGCCTTAGTGGCTTGTATGGATGCTCATATTATGTTATAGTATTGTGTAGTTGTAATAACCAGATACATTTTAAATAAAAATCTGTGGATTTTCCCATTGAAAAGCGAGAGAAAACAGGTTGAATGTGATGTGATCCTTTTTTCTATTGAATGGATGAGAAAACAGCAGCAAGTTAGTTATTTTTGCTTAGAAGAGTGAGGGTGAGAGAGAAAGAGTTTTTGTTGGACTTTGGTTGTTTGTCTATCTATGTCAACCCGTCCATCCCATCGTTCAGGGGAGGCTATAGATTTCTTTCCCTCTGTTTTGTTCTTCGTATTTCGTCATGTCGGCTCCTGCTGCTCATTCCTTGTTGGTTTGGTTGCGTCTTATGCCATTTTTCCTTTCTTTTGAAGAGATTTTACGTACCTATAATATGTCCTTTTTTAGTGTTGTTCGTGTGAGAACAAAATTGTACAGACATCAAGTAGTACACATGTAATGTTATTGTGTGTTTAGCTATTTCCTATGTTAGTTTCTCACTTTTTCCCTATTTCTCCACTCTCGATCTATCTCGAAGCAAATACAAAATCCAACCAAATATATATGTTCTAGTGAAGAGGCTGATAGAAAGGAATGAGAGACATGTGTATGTCTTCTCGGCTCAGTGAAAAGAAAACTGCTGCTCCTCACAAACCAACCAACTACTCACTCACTCTGTTCAGTTCCGTACAAATCCCATCTACAACAATGTTCAACATCATTTGATGAGTTTGTGCACGGAAATGGAAATGGCGAGGGGAGCAATAAGTAAACCAAAGCAAACCAAAGCTCCTTTACCAGGGTACTTAAAAGATAAGGAACCATGTGAAAAAAAATCTGAATGGTTCCAACCATGAAAAAATGGAGAGAAGAAGAAAAAGAAAGAAAAAGTAGTGATGGGATGGTGATGATGATGTTCTGGTCTGGCCGGGATATATAGTTGGGTAGAAGAACTACACACACATTTGATAATACGTACACCATCAACAAATAGAAAAGACTCTTGTTATTCCTTCCCATTGTTCTCAGCTGGTAAAAAATAATGCCACCTATTTTAGATATAGTCTTATTTTTCTTCTTTCTTTCTTTCTTCTCTCCTATCTTGATCTGGAAACTCGTCAGCCACAATTTAAAGGAATTTACGGCCCTTGCAGGAAGCAATTTCAAGTAGCCAACAGAATGGCCATAGAAAGGAGCGAAGTGCCTATACATGTATATCCCTCCCCAGCTCTAGCACATCTCTCCCCACTTTTCAATAGCAAAAGTGGTACTAAGAAGGATTGTTATAGGTAGCTATTGGTTTGATACAGAAAAAAGGTTTAGAAGAGAGAGAGAGAGAGGGGGAGAGAAAGCAAAGAAAATCATATTAGGTAGCATGGACGTGCATGTATGTGTACAAAAGGGAAATAGGAAATAGACGGAAAGTGTGCAGAGGAAAGAAAATAGAATGGAATGAAGCTTTTGGATGTAAGCGTGTTATATTCCTTCGTCTTACATCCATGTCCATACTTTTACTTTCTTACCACATCATGTGTGAGTATGTATGTTTGTGTACGAGAAAGAAAGAAAAAAGAGTGAGTGAGTGTAGAGAATGGACGATTTTCTCAAAGGAATTGATTTCAAAAAACATGATGGTAGGATAGGAATTTATAGGAATTAGGTTCTCATCCCAGGATTAGTGGCCAGCGAGAAAATTGCTCCGGCTGGTGCTGGTGGTGCGGTGCGGTGCGACTTTGTAGTTTTCTACTGCTACTTTCAGTATTACGAGGAGACTACAATAATAACAGCCACTATTATTTCCTCTGCGTTCCCCATTACCACCTAACAACCAAACTACATTTTCTTTTCTCTCCTTGTTCTCTCTCTCTCTCTCCTCGTCTTCTTTTCTTCGCTTCATTTTGCATTACATTATTGTACTCTTTTCTCTCAGATTTGAGTAGGAAGAAAAAAGGACTGTGCTCTGCTTGTGCACCACTGTGACTTGATGCATGGTGGTGGTGGTGGCTTTGGTGAAAGCGTCACTTACTCAATGCTGAAAATGTTTATAGACACATATACATACAACTTTCATTTTTACTTCAGTGACTAAGTCCAGTCCAGTCCACTCACTTGCTTTTCACAAAAGAGAGTACAATACCACGCCAGCGTCATGTCGTCCATTTCTTGCTAGGCTGCTGTCAGCAATATTATGAACTTCTTAGAGTGACTATCAATGATGCTCACGAAGTATGGTACGAGTTCCTTTTTCGCCCTTTTTGATACACAACGGTCACATACCATTGTAATAGGTGTAATAGCCATAAATTGTTCCGAGAGACCTTTTCAAAACTCTCTCATTCTTTTTGTCATCCCCATTCTAGACGTCAACGTCACAGGTTTCACTTACCTTTTCTTGTCTATTATACGTAGGTGAGGATACTACATAAAATATACGTAGGTACCCACGCATGAGACGGTGAACAAAAAGCACTGCTTCTCTGATTGTACGTGTAGGAAAGTAGATGAAAGTAGTAAACGGTTTTTCTAGATTGCGTACATTGACAATCTCTGCATTCCCCTTTCTTGTGTTTGGGTCACATCATATGATCATTATTTGCAATAAGTGCAGGTCCTTGTTGCCTCCGAATGGAGAGAACGAGTGCTCGTCACGCATTGCTACCACTGCTATATAGCACGCTAAAACTCCTTTGCGTGGCCTTTTTTATTCAGTGTGTAATATGATGGGTAGAATATACATATTTGTTCACATTACTACTTACTCCCCCTTTTTATATGAACGATCCAACAGAATTTTGGTAGATGGATGAAAGGATTGCTGATGGAAAATGTAGGTTCTCCTCCACCCGTTCCATTCATACAGTGATGTAATCTATGAGTTGAACTCTATACGCTCCTCTACTCTACATACATGTTGAAATATGCCAGATCCAGATATGAAAAGTTGGTGAATAGTTTTCAGACGAACTTATGACTTCAATAATATGTCCACCTCAATTACATTCTATTCTCTGGGGTCTTCGTCCTATCGGACGAAAAATAAATTCTTTCCTTCTTTTCCTGAATAACTTTGTTCATATTTGTATGTAACTTTTTAGATATGAGTGTTATTAAGCATACCCGTTATGATTCCATTCTAGCCAGTGATACATAAGTATAAGTATGACGTAGCATATGATGACTTTAGCCACATAAATATATCCGAATTAGTTGGTGGTGGTAGCGTTCACACGAGTTTTGATGTTAATGAAAAGTGAAAGTTACGACTTTATGAAGCCACCCACCACCACAATATACCGCCATCCACATCCAACCTGCCCTGCCATGGCCCTGTCTGTCAGCGGAAAGTAAAGTTGGCTTTTTCGTTATGAAAACTTTTGTTATGACTTCAAAATTTTTGCGGTTCTTTGGTTTGATGAAAGAGTATTGAGATTATTTTGCCCAACAGTCATTTACGTCAGCAATGCTCGACCTCACATCACAATCATTATCATAGTCGAAGAATAATAATTATAACTAGGAGGAATGCGAGAGAATAAATTGGCGGAGCGAAGTGAAATAGGCAAAATGTCCAGCCAATCCACTTGTAATCACTATCCGTTCATGTATTCCTAGCATTTGGAATTTGGACGGAAACATAGTTGTATATATTGTAGTTGGCGAAGTAAAATAACCCATCATCATGAATCATGATCATCCGCATCTGGAAAAAGTTAGGATTAAATATGCACACACATATGTTATTATGGTTTGAGTCGAAAGCAGTGCAGGGCTCCCAAAATCATTCATAATATTTCATATTGTGATGATAAGGTGATGCTCATATAGGACAGCTTTCTGTCACCACGTTATAAACTGCTAAATAATGCTTTGTTTCTGATATTTAATTTCCCCATTCACAGATGCGGACACGGATCAAGAGACAGATAGACTGCTTGGCCAGACGAGGACTGAGGATGACTACGGTTTCTACGATGAAAAGGTAAAGTATTTACACAGTCACGCTCTCTCTCTCTCTCTCTCTCTCTCGTTCCTCTTTGTATTTTCATTTCCTGTGAGTTGACTACCGTCTCTGTTCTATGCTCTTTTTTCTGTTGTACCACTCTCATTGTTGGCGTCATCAACTATTTCAATTTTCCTTGTAATATAGAGATTTTGCAAAATCCTCTCGACCAAAAATCTAAATTACGCATTGTTTTTATATGTGTGTATCTATATTATATCCCTTTTCATTTCATTTCTTCTCTCCTTACTTATTTCTCTGTTCCAACTTTGTATAATATTGCATCACATCACATCACGTTTTGAAATGGACTGAATGGAATGCTTTAGTATTTCCAAGTTGATAGTATAATATCTGCATTATACAACAAGGCTTTTTCTAGCCGGAATTCCCACTATTTGTAACTGTCTGTCTAAATCTCCGCTCCATATAATAAGCATTAGGTAGTACAAAAGTTGAATCAAGCCTGTTTTTTCAGCATAATTTAAACATTTGTTCCCAACATCAAAGTTATTTCACTAGAGCTTGCTTGTTTTAGTAAAGGAGGAGGAATTTCACTCACTCTGAAGACTGAAGTGGAAAAGGAATGGAAACTAAAATGGCTTGATTTATCAGAAACGTAGTTTTGTAGTAATGCCATGTCATGCCTCTCTTCTACCTACAACCTACTTGAGTATGCAGCTCGTACACATGTTATGCAAAGGATTATATTATTATGAGCACC
>JAANSM010000487.1:0-27767 GCA_036850725.1 Orchesella villosa | reverse complement strand
ACGTATAAGTTTGCAATGACAAGGTTTAAGGGATATAAACTGATATTAAATTGTTGCAACAAAAATACTGTCCGACAAATAGCTCAAATGCTAAATGTTATTAGCACAACAAAACGGGCCGACCCTTTTCACGGCAATGTAAAACGCATTCTGTAATGTCTTTTTTAAGAGCTCCGAAGAGCATTTGAGCACACCTGTCTATTATAAGCATATGTATGCTTTCATTTCAAGTATGTTATTTACATTCATACATCATCTGAAAATACCATCACATTCTGCAAATTCCTTTTTTTCTGTTTTTGTACTTTCAACTTTGTTGGCTACCAACAATAAGAATAGATATGTAGAGACATGATTTTGACTCAAGTCAGTTATAACATGATGCATACTTACTTTAATGATACGCCTTATAGAGTATCAGCAATGTTATTTAATGTGTACTTCAATAACATTCTAAAGTAGTCTATATAATGTTGTAGTGCAAAAACGAACAGAAGTAATAATGCAAAAAGGATCTCAGCAAACCTACAAGGTATTCTGTGTCTAGCATTAGCATCAAGTTGAACTGCTTAATGCAAGTACGTGTACGTACCGTAAGTACCGTTCGAGTCTGCTAACTCTTTGAAGTTGAGTGCAATCAGCGTAAAAAAAGTAACAAGAATCTCAACTCAACACAGATGGAATAAGTCTTGAAACGCTTCTTGGTTGCTTGAGCTTCTTGAGTTCTCCCCTTGTCTTCTAAAGAAATACTTAAATGATATTACAAGTTAGAGATTAGTATTAGCATGTAGCACACACAGCGTTTGAAAACCTTTATGAACAAAAATCGCTGCAATTTCTACAACTCAGCAGTTGTAATAGAAGGAGCATTAGCTGCACAGCTGTAAAAAAAAGTCAGTTACTTTTAGTCATTAAATCGATGTTGTATAGGTACTAACTATAGTTTTCGTTGACATTACACGATATTACTCTACGCGTGGCTCGACAATCTTGTTAGTCTGTGAGGTTTGTGAGTGAGTATGTACATAAACGTGTACTTTGTTTTTATTACTATATCAAGTTACCTGAGATGTGTTGCTGTGATAAAATTCTAAGAGATGAGGAGAAAGGGCTCAAGCAGAGGTGAACATATTTAAGAGCAATATGTCATCAGTAATTTAACTGAAAAAATTGTCTAAATTAAGTAAGTGCGTGAAAATGTTTGGAATATGAATGGAAAAGTTATATTAAATTTAATGCGAGTGTGAACGGAAGGTAGGCAGACGGTGAATCGAGAATCATCTGCACGCATTCATTCCAAGTAGAAGAAGTGAAACTCGAGTGAGTTTTCATTTTTACATACTTTGCTCATTTTTCTTTTAAGTGCATGTTTGGATGAACGGAAAGCTGGTTGGGTTTGAAAAGGGGTTATATAATTTTTTTTTTGGAAACTTTTTATATTTCATTTGAACAATTTTAACAGCATTTCTGTGCAAATTTATACTCACAAACAGAAGTCCATTTGAGCATAGTAATGATGACATTACCTCACTACATATAATAAAACGGGAAAGAATGAAGTTTTGAATAGGGGGAAAAATCCTCATAACTTTTTAAGCAAATTTTTCTCTCTTTGCACGCAAACCGAATTTACTGTCATAACTTCAGCATCTTTTTTTTTCAAACAAGATATGTGCCCACCTAGTTCTCAATAAGTGACTAGTTTGGTTTTTGCGCTGACTGACTGTGAATAAGAAATCGGATAAACGGCACAAGACGAGAAAATAACGTAGGACCGGATTATTATTCTGTTGAAAACTCTTTGAAATTTTTTATGTTTCTTTCAGAAATCATTTGACTACGCATATCTGCTTAGTAATATAAAGTTTGTGAGCATTTGGGTAACACACCCATGAGTGTGTATATGCAGCCAACGCTAGCTGTTCATCCGAAATAAGTCTCAAGCTCAAAGCCTTCCAGGTTTCCTTTTTTTGTGTTGAATATGAAACGGCGTGGAAAGGAAGGTTTGCCTTTTTCTGACAATATTGGGATTGAGGGTGTAGTTGAAAGAGTAAAAAAAGAGCTTTCACGGATGCTGCATTCTATTTCTGTATTATGAGAAAAGCCTTTTCCACTTTCACTGCTACCGTTTTTGTGAGTGGTGTTCCATAGGGATTTTTTGTTTTATTGAAGGAGTTAGCTTCTCCTCTTGTGCTTCGTTGTATGTTATATGAGGTTAGAAAATCTGCTGCTGCTGAATGATATGCTTGTGTAACCATTCCCTTTTAGTAGACTGACTGCGAACTAGTTTAAGTATATTCAATTGAATATTTACTTCGATCTCTGCAAAAGTGGACCATTGAGGAGTAGATATAGTATTATATGGAACCAGGGATAGGTCTCTGTATTCAATCGTTCCAAACTAAACATGATAAAGATAAAATGGAGTTACATTACAGTATGGAATCGAGGATCAGTGAATAAGATAATGAGCAAAAAATACGTTATTCTTCCTTCCAACGCCCAAAACTCGAAATGATTTTTGAATAATATTTTTGCAGAGGCAAATATAATATTAGATCCTTAAACGTCACTCAAATTCATGCAATCATACACACATAATGAGGCAGCTCTCCTCATTGAATTGATATGCATACACCGTGTACAATTTTACGAAAGTAAAAATTTGCTCTATCAGTCTATCTGATCTTCGCTTGGTTATGTAATTTATCAATACCTCACGGCAATATAGAGATTGCAGAAGGAAATAAAAAGCAATTCAGGGAGCCCGATCCGGCAAAAATAAAGTATTTTTCTGTGTTTTTCATCTGTACATACTGTATTTACGCGTGGTGGCGAAACTGATGATGATGTGATAAGAGACGAGGGAAATAGAGACGAAGGCGGAAGCTACGTAGTAGCAATAAGTATTCATGTATATTGGAATAGGAACGGATATGAAAAGAAAACTACCTACACCGCTACCTCCACCGGTATGTCAATATTTGCATATAGGAGACAAGATGAGCCCAATAAAATGTCAATCATTTACTTTTTCCCATTCATGCACCATCATCGAAGCCATGCCAAAAAACCATGCACCTTTAAGTAGATACATTATTTATTCCATTGAAAAGCATGCAAGGCTCGTATAAACAACCGTACACACTAATATACTCGTGAATAATGCTATCAGTATTCATATTTTTGTCGCTTTGCCACATAGTCCGTAAGCATATCTCCATGTGTATGTTACGAATACCTTTAAATAAGAATGTCCTATTTATTTTGAGAGGGGAATAGGACTCAAGAACATCCATAATAAAATCTGCAGCTTCGCAAAGCGTGGAATACATATTTTGCTGTGTATATATATAATCTCGAGAGCCGTGCATATGTTCTGTCCCAAAAGGTGAAGGCTTTTTAAACACTAAATAGACTTGGACCTAAATGCTATGTATGCATATATGTGTATGCACGCCTAGTAAAATGAGTATGAGTTAAGGCACCTACCGCTTGCTTGTCTAAAATGTGCAGATTATATGCTTGAGAATTTTGGAGGAGACNAAATGAGTATGAGTTAAGGCACCTACCGCTTGCTTGTCTAAAATGTGCAGATTATATGCTTGAGAATTTTGGAGGAGACTTATTAATTTTAGGCACTGAGATGAAGTTCTATAAACTGAATCTTTTTGGGATTGACATAACACTCAGAAAGTTTGTATGCGTAGTATAACTACATCCATATGAATATATTTCATTAAAGCTCTTTTTGTACGAATTTCGTTCATGAATACTCAAGTCATAATTTGTATATGAAAAGATTCTATCAACGGTGTTCTCTATTGATGTTTTTACTGCAAATGACATGTCATTAGTACAAGGTATTTTCGTATATTACTATGCTTCAAATTTTTATTGATTCATAATTTTATTGGAGTTTTGATGCGTTCTATGGCGTTACCTTCTAAACCTTGTGAATGCTATGTAATTCAACAATCTTTTTTTTATTAAATGAGAATTTCAAGGGTTGGTCCTCATTTTGTCAGAAAGTATGTATGCATTTGAGTAGAAAATCTTTATCACAGCATTTAGTCCTCATACTTTCTTAGCCTGAAGCGAATGTCAAACACAGAAACGTTCAAAGAGACAAACTAACTGTTTTTCATAAATTTGTCCCAGTTGGTGTCTTTGCCTGGGACATACACACGTTTCTTTACATTTCATTTTACATCTTGATTAAGCAGTGTTTTTTTTCTTCTTTTTTATCCATATAAATCTAGAGCGATGAATTTTTTATCGTAATTAGTGTCATTATCACTTAATTGTAATTTGTAAGAGTTTGGGAACTCATCATCAGTTGACCCGTTTTGTAACATAACATTAAGATTCGTTCCTTCGCTCAAGATTGTGCAAGCAGGTATTGACGAAACATAAGCAAGCTTCTATATATCCCCCAACTCCACTTTGAAATGAACTGGTACGAGTAATTACAAATGTAGCCTCATCTTAATGGAATTTCGTTTCAATTAAAATGCATCCCACTGCTGTGTTGTTTACTAGCTGTTTTCCTTCGTTATTACAACCTCTGCATTTAAACTGCCCCATACTGTTATTTATTTGCTTGAGAGTCTAAACTGTGTCAAAAAGATTGTCAATTTTTGGAAAGGACTCTCCTTTTATAGAAATCTTGATTGCCTTTTTTTCATGTTATTTGAGTAATAATCAGAGTCGTGCACATTCGTGCCTATACTTCAAAATTACTACTTAAGTTGAGTAAAGTAGTGTGGTGATAGTTAAAGGTATTGCTATATAGCATCATAATTCTTGCGGAAGAACACGCAAAAGAAGTCGTCACATCAGATCACGCTTCTTCCCAACGTAAAATGACTGTCCAAAATCGGTGACATGACAAGCGAGCAGAAATCGTTGCTGATCATACTAATCAGGCAATTCATGTTGTGGATTTGTACGTGATGATAAATCCAACTTGAATTGACCTAATTAAGGACATACGGATGTATCATGTACCACAGTGTAAAATGTGCATGCATGCCAATTGTGCATTGAACCAATGTGATATGTCAGATTTGAGTTTGGCTTAGCTAATATTTGTATTTCGATCATCACAAGATTGTATGGCTTCAATTGTAATGTAGACTACAAAATATATTATATGCATGAATGTATTATATATTTATGTGATCTAAACTCAGAACATGATTTGATTACGAAGAGGCATGAAATTGTATATGGGTTTCAGTTTTGGTATAATAGTTTCGTTGCTAATTCATGTCATTTCATGAACGCATGAGCATGCATGATTCGTACATTCTAAGTTTTTGATATATATATTATTTTCTATTTTATTATGCTTTGCATTGCATTACTTATTGTTGTTTTTTATTTTGCTCGTAGATCCCTTATGAATAGTTGATCGAATATTCGTGCCGGAAATGGATATCAATGTCAATGCGTCACACAATGTAGAGTTGAAACAAAGTGAATCTATTGAAAAAAGGTTTACAGGTCTGGACAGTAACTCTGATGCAAAATACAGTCATTCAAATGACACAAGCGAAATTTCCGCAAACTCTGTCACCCAAACTTCCTCTCCAACGCAGACATTAGCTCACGTAGAGGAAATGGATTCAATACATAATATACACAAAAACAGTAGTAACATGGAGTTTGACGTTGCAGCATCGAATGATACCTCACCCACCGCAGATGAGGAAGATGAGGAGGAAGACGGAGAGGAAATGGAGGAAGGTGCTGAATATATCGTAAATAGGAGTGGAAGTGATAATAATAATGGGGTGATGGACTCCATGATCCAAAACATGGGTCATAGTTTTGATGATATTCAGTTTTTTCCTTCGAGTCATCACCGGAGTCTAAGGCTACAACCTCAATTTCAGTTTCACCAAGACCAGTTAAATGACCCCAATTTTCATTTGGCTTCGAATCTCAGTTGCTTTGATGCATCTGGCCTTGTTAGCCTCAGTGGTAGTGGTAGTGCTGGTAATTTCTCGCTAATTAGTGATTCTGTCAATGGTGATATAAACAACGCCTTTTCCGTAAGTTTTATTTTATTTGTTTTGAGTTTTTATTTATTTATTTTCTTTACGAACGACAAATTATATAGTATCATATTTTGCATCTATGTAATTATAATTCAATTGTTTATGAACAATTTTTTGATTGATGGGATGTTTAACTCGTCTTTATGCACTTTATTTATTCAAAGTAAATATACATGTGGCTTATAATGAATTCATGCGTTTGATTGAAAGCTTTAATGACCTGAAATGAAATCGTTGGCATGTTGGATTAGTTGGGATAAGCTATTTTTATTTTTACTGCGTAGATAATATATGTTACCCAAATCAAATCAGGATATACATTCACACGGGCATTTATTGTTAGTGCATAATAAAATGCATGAGAATGAAAATTAAAATATCTTGCTTCAACAACATATCATTTAGCATGGAAGCCAGCAGTAGTCATCTAGTAGGAGACAATATATAAATGATAGAAAACTCACCTTGAATGTATAATAATGCATGCAAGTGCACGTAACCATTTCCGAAACCCACAATAATGGCAATAACAGACAACCACAAACGCACACAAGTGTCAACGGATGGCCGTTATAAATTTCCGTTTCCCTTTAACCTAGTCTTTTTTCTATTAACAAAAGGAATTTCAAGGGCTTGTTATTGAATGTGTCTCTGTATATTAGTTAAGCACTTCAGCCAACTATATTTTAGCATGTTACTTCTTTTTGCAAAAAACTCCCCCACCGCTTCGAGTTTGTAACATGTTGTACACAATGTTTGCTAACATGATGTGCACAATCGGAAACAAACCTTAAAGTTGCAGTTGTTTCAGAAGGAAAAAACGTACAAGAGGAGCAGCAGTCCTTTCGATGTTTTTATTGGCATAAGAAATCGTGAGAAGTTTAGAGACGGTGGAGGAGGCAGAGAGGTGTACTACATTTTTTTGTACACAAGTCTCTTGTGTTTATCAGCACGTACTCACACACTCAACACTAGTGCATCTTTTCTCTAGTATGATACTGTGAAAATGTTACATGAGAAAGTTTTAGATGAACATTGTGTTGGGATTTGAGTCTATTCCAACGAGACGGTATTATTACTTAGGTGTGAAAATGATTGGTAGCACAGTTTTTGTGGCCTTTTGTCGAGGAAAAACGGTAATCAAATGAAGACCGTAAAAATTCAAAAGGAAAGGAAAATATTTTAACAACAAAGCGAAATTATACATACGTAGCATGCTTTTTAAAATGGGACTCGCACTTCTTCTGTTTATTTCATATTCATTGTCAATGGTATTTCATCCTCTCACAAAGATCAAAAATGAAGTCGTGGCAATCTTTTTTGTTAGATGACAACAGATGCATATATAATATGCAAAAAAATGTGAGTTTTTATATTGTAAGAGACATGCATAGTTGAGCCAAGCAAAGTTTAACAAAGAAAATTGTGCTTAATGGACTTCGGTTTGACTGCATGAATTTCTTGTGAATCTTGTGATCGTGTATTTATGCTTGCTTGGTGGGAGGCTTGTTGAATTGAACTGTTGTTAAGCAGATTTGAATGGAATTAGCTCTTGTTTGCATTTCTAAAGATAAGCGTTGAGCCATTTTCTTTCCCACTCACTTTACTTCACATCAGATTCGAAAATCAGATAATTTTGTACTGATGAGTGACGAGGCTCGTCGTCTTTCTACACAAACTCGTCTACCAAAGTTGAAAAGGAAAAGCAATAATTCATGCGTAGTGGGAAAGTAACGATGGAAGATATATTGTGAAGACGCTTGAAGAGAATAGTCAAAGAGCTTGATTTCTGAGTGCAGTAGCATATAAATATAATGTATACACAATACAAGCATAAGATCTTAGAGCAACCTATTTCTTTTGACCCTAAAAAGTTTTACAAGAAAAGTCAAACTTAGTTTATTCCTACATCAGTAAAATAAAATATATTACATGGATTACAATATGCAAGACTAGCAAGACAGACTTTTTGAGAGGAATTTGTGTGCTAGGACGACTAAAGGGTTCAAACTTTACTTGAGGAATGCATAATACTATCAACCAAGGTTGTACAATAAAAACTACACTTTAAGTAGATATAGCTTTTTCAATTTTTCACTGATCATATTATTGGGCAACTGACGCTATACAGTGGGCAATTGACCCGTCTCTATTCCCTTCTCCTTTCATTTTTTTGCAACACAATCTGTTTTTCATGAATGATCAAATTTTAAGCCGTATATATATGTACACAAATGTGGGAATACAGACCTGCCATCTCATTGTAAAAAAGTTCTACGCAACATAAGCACATTGCATGCAAGAAATAATATACAAATTCAAAAAGATTCAATGGGTTTGATAATTCTTTTTGATCTTCACACACAGTTTAATAGGGTTTAAAAATGTACAGTTCACTGTTCTACGCAATATATGTTTATGACTCTCTAGACATTATGGAATGGCTGATGACAACATTAAAAGAATACTCATGACTGGGATTGTTCCATTATGTGTGCTCTATCTCAAATCTTTTTGCAAGTTTTTTTTTGTATTCACCCCACGAGCCTGCTCTACATTGTGTGCATGCAAATCTCTGCGCTTATCTCTAGAGCCTGGTATCAAACTGAAATTTGCATACTTATGGCCACTTGGATTGTTAAATAGATAGCGGCGCCTTCAAGTTGAAACTAAACTACATGGCGATAATGTCCTTATTCAAGTGTATATTAATATATAGTGTGTATATGTGCTCGTGGAAGGATAAAATTATCTGGTAGCAGATAAATATAAGTATTTAGCAGGCAGCAATCAGCAGCTTTCAACAGATTCATGAATCAGGCTAATTAATTTTTTGAACAGAGATATTAACTTCCTACTGTTCCATTACATGGGCAATTAATTCTATGCCTGATAAGTCTTGGGGACTTCGCCACGGTCGTCTCTTGGTAATAATGTAATCCCCCACTGGGCTGACAAAACTTCGTAAAGGATGGAGGAAAGGCGGAATAAGTACTCTCCTTTTCCACATCAACCAAATGCAAAAGCGGTGCAACATCATCAATCACGCTGGGAGCGACGAGTTTCATGCCCGTAGATAACAACAGCCGATTAAGTTATTAATCTCTACTGAAGAAAATCGTTGTGAACACCATTACTAATCACTCATTAATGATGCGATTTTGAATCCAATGGCTCTGTTCTGATGTGCTCATATATGCATCGATAATGAATGCTTTTGATTGTAGTATTGTCATAGGTTAGCTCTGTGTAACAATAATTGTTAAAAATGATATGAGCTGAGAAATATTCTCATGCTTTCGTAATTAATAAATTAATGTGAATGACTACAAATGTGATGCGATATATCGTCGAGATGCAGTGGTCAGATAATATTCCCTCGAGCCAGATAAAAGTGAAATGGATATGAATACGAGTACAACTTTGAAACAATGAAAATAGTTTTATGTCTAAATTAGCATAATTAATGTACTAATGCAGTTTTATAGAGAAATGCATTTACATGAAATGGAATTGTGTATGGTGTTTGCATCAAAGGAAGCATTTCCTTTCCTCTCTCGTTTGGTTTCAAAAGTAAAATTCTTGACACATCAAAAAATCTCTGGCGAACGAAGGGATTCATTCAAGAATGAGGCTATTAGAGCCTCGGCAGGAAGCAAAATGAATCATTGGTTTCTCTAGAAAACAGAGAATGCTTCGAAATTACTACAGAATTTTTCTTCTGTTTGCTGTGAACCACGATTTGCTCACAGTTGCGACAAGTTCTAATTTCCTTGTGATAAATGGGAAAAGCTTTGGAGGAGAAAAGACTGCATAAAATTACGGCTGACGGCTGCGGTTCGACGAAGGCATGTCTCTTTTCCTCTGTCCTACAATAGTGTGGTGGCTGATGGGGCACACTCACCAAAACGAAATTTTTAGACAGCCAGAGATGTCGACAATGAGTGAAAAGTGTTCTTCGTAATCACAGTCGCAGTCGATTCAATTCAATGTGTGCTGTGTGTTAAAATTTTAAATGCTACTGGGTTGGCTACTCATGTTTGTTGAGCTATTCACTCCCAAGAGAAACCAGTGAAAACATTGTAAGCTTCCACCAACATCCGAATGCGTCTTCACGTCTATGCGTATACACATATTAATCCAATTTGTTGGATGTTTTTATTACTTATCGTATATAGCGTGCTTTTCGCTACTCTTTACAAACGAAGCAAAAGCAAAGACTGTTTTTAAATTGGCTTCCCAACAACGTCCTCCCCACTATTCTAACACAATGCTCTTGTCACTCAGACATTTGCCAAATCTCTTTGTTGATTATCATTACGATAATTAGGGAAACTCTATTGTTCTTTCCTCTTCTAGTTTTTAAGTTGGACTTATCGCTTGGAGAAAATCCGATTTTCCAAAGTTATTGTATTTACTTAGAACGTACCTTCCTTGTTGCCTATATAGCTCATTCACGTGAATATTTTAGAATGTGGTATGCTCTTTTTACTTACTTATATTGTGAAGCTCAATAATACATGTAGCAAATGCAATAAGTAGTTATTGCTTCGCACTGTTGTTAGCTGTTACTGTGTCAAGTTAGCTCATTAGTTCTTTCATACAAATACATTAGAGAAAAACGTCAAGTTGATATCTCATCTCGCATCAACGTCATCGTCATCATCAAATCATTCTAGCATGACATGTCTAATGGCATTACGCTGTTTTGTTGTTGTTATTTTATATCGTTTTGCTGTGTCATTTCTTTATTTTTACAACGAATGCATAACAACTCGCAATTAGGAAGGAAAACTCTCAACCGCATTCATCAGTAGTACAGTTGAAAATTGCAAGGTGTCATGTAACTCAGAATGTAGCAGAAAAGAGTATCAAGCTTGACAGTATCCATTTAGCCAATTTGCGTCGTGCTTCTCATTCGCATATATATACTTTTGCCACAAAAGAAAGGGGAAAGGAACGTAAATGCGTTCAAAACGCGTTGTAAGAAACTGTGATAAGACACAATAACACAGTCTCTGAAATGTACTGATAAAACTAATGTGACAGTATCATTCGCCGCTCCCGCTTTGCCTGTCGTAAGGCAAACTCAGGCAGTCAAACTTAGTTTGCGTAAGCATCACTACTATATATACTTAAGTCTTTTAAGAGGTTTGCTTAAACAAACTTTTCCGAATCCAATTCACTCCACAAGATTGAATAGCAAGGAGCAGTGGGTTGACTTAAAATACGAGCAAAGCTCCTGAAGTTTCTTATGCTACACTGTTACAATGTACATATGTACTTTAACCAAGACTCAATTTCCTTTTCACATAAGAATGAATGTATCAATATATTATATCCTCCAAATTAAGCAGTGGTAATAAATATACACATGCGTTACAAATAACTCGTGAAATGAAGTGAACTCGCATGAATTTTTTAAAGACTATAGGATATGATATTGAACTGTATCATTGTAATAAAACGCATCTTTAGTTGCCTTTCCTTTACACAAGAATTTTTAAATTAGAAGTAGACACGCAGATAGCATATAATGCGTAGAATTTATTTTTCGACAAAACTTTAGAAGACATTCCAACCTTTTAGTCCGTCACTCATCCTTGTAATTCCATTAAGATTGCGGGAGGATATATATAACATTAAAAGATTTTGTCATAAATATATCATCCGTCCCTCTGCTTAAGTAATGAGTAGTTCTGAAAGCAGCTACAAAAAAAAGGTATCTTGCAAATGCTGCAAGATGTGCATAAGAAATATCTCTGCATACTTGCAGCAGCACTAGATTGGAATGAAAGGGATCAATGATCAGTACAAAAATGAAAGGAAGGAGAAGCGATGAGAATAGGGAGAATTCTTTTTTTACATGGCAAAAAAATGCTTTTCAAGCAATATCATTGATTTATGACGATGACTGATTGTGTCTCAATTAGCTTTTCATCTCAAGCCTTATTTTCATGTTCATTTTCATATTAAGTCAGTAAATAGACGCACGTTTTCATCTATTTGTGTATAATATAAATGCATAAAAAGTAAAGTTGATGTGAATAGCAGAGACGAAACTTGAATGCAGAAAAAAAATCGACTAGTGCATGGCACATACGTTTTGTTATTAATGTGTAACTTTGAGAAAAAGATGCATGCAGAGATTAGAATTAAATCGAGATATGTGTGTGTCCGTGGAAGAAATTTTTCATGATCATGAAGTCTATCCAATGAAAAGGCTTTTTGGTGGAGCTCCGTTTTTTACACGATTTGTATACAGTAGAAAAATGTTCATGAAACTGTAACTTTTGGGTGGCGTGTGTGTGGTGTAGCTGTGGCTCAAGATTTTTCGACAATTATTTATTGGTCAGTCGTGATATTGGAAAGTGCTATTTTCAGAGATTGGCTCCTCAGACAAACACAGCTATCAAGGATAATGCATTGAGAAAGGGTTTCTGAGGCACATAACAAACTCAAACGGTGCTCGTCTCATTCTCATAGACCAAAAATTTATATTGTCAGAGCAAGCTTGCAAATAACAAGCAACAAGAAAATAAGTGGATAAAGCGTTCCTCTCTTGAGTTCAACGTGAACTGAGAATTTGGACTGTTGACTGTGTAGAAGATGATGATGACATTTTCTCTCAATTCTCCTCTCACTAAAATATAGTGCAAAATACTTTGTGTCCTTTTGCTTCTGAGTTGCTGTAAAGCAGTCACAAAGACCATTTTCTTTTCGCGAATTACATCATTTTCAAGGATCCCCTAAGGGGCTTTATAAAACCCAAGACGACAACGACATACTACCTTGTAGTATGTGTGCTCAACTAAATTTCAGTGAACATTGCTGAGCACTGCTTCTTACATTAACTACATGGTCTTCACCATGATAGATGGTAATTTTAGCAAAAATAAATCAGATTTGAAAAAGAGCGAAGACTCAAGTTGTTTCTCTAGCTCCTGTAAAAAAAACCTATTCCAGCGAATAATGGGAGTTTCTTTGATCCACAAAATTATAGCGGTCGTTTCTTTTGCATTAGTGTTGTCATGTTGTCTCTGAGAATATAATAACGCATGCTATTATATGGGCAACAAAAATCAATTGTAGGGTTAGCTTTCTTTCAAGCTCTGCTCCTGGACTAAGTATATGTTGAGGTGAGTAGTTGAGCACATATCAGTATACCCTAAAACCGTAGAACCCCACTTTTTTAAAAAGAAATCTCCGGATCTTCATACATGCATATACGACATGTAAATCGTTATGAACGACCAAGTGAAAATTCATTTTCCATCAAGTACATCCAAAAATACGGCGTCAGTTCTCATGCTTGCCCTTGATGAGTTTGTCCTTACTTATATATACCAAATATCATGCACAAGCCATTATAGTTTATTATTTCAATGGAGTAAACCTAGCTCGAGTTCCAGGGCTTATGTATGTGCGTAAGCTTATTCAAGTGCAAGTGTTATCATATCCAATTTTTAATGCTACCGGTTGATTTCACTTCGGAGGATAAAATACAGAAACGAAAAGTAGCTATACCCAACCTATAAAGCAACACCGTATTAAAATTTCCCAAGTATCCTTTTAGAACCAAGTGTCAGTTAATGGAGTCGATGGAAATTTGAGCTTAATGGAGTAGCGAGTCACTATAACACGGATAAAAGCCAAAGTTCAAAAGATGATAAGATTATTAAAGCTTGCCTTTTGGGTTCAGATAAAATGACTATACCTAGACACCTTCCATAGGACACCGTTTAAAAACTCATATTATACTCACAAAAAAGATATACCAAACTACTTGCTAAGTTACAACTTGTTTCGAAATATTGAACACAAAAATTGGAAAAAGGAGGGTTATGCATGGCACTTTGCAATTACTTCGTTTTGGCACTTGGAGGCATACTTAAATTGAGGAAATAGATACTATACGCTTTATTTTAATAGTTGAGGATTTTGCAAGAACATGTAATACACTGTGGCATGTATAACGTGTATGTCTTACATGACTTGTAAATGGAAATTCACTAGTCATGGTAAAAATATATATAAATAAACACAGAAGTTACAATTTTGACATGATGAATATAGATGAAATTAATAGGAAGATACTTGGTTTTTGCAAACAAAACCGCGTCCTTATGCCGTATAACCTAAGCTAAGTATAAACCTATCAATATCAATATTATATTTTTGGTAGGAGAACCGAGGAGGAGAACCCATAAAAATATGAGTACAAAAGGTACATTTACGGTGTACGCCCATCCAATGCTGAATGCTGAATCTTATGATCTGATAAACTACTTTACTAGACAATATATATCGTTTTTACTAATCATTGCCATTATTCAAAGTACTCGACCAGGAAATGCAAACTAAGGTCATAACCGGCGGCTGCACACGCGATAGTCTGCAAGTCTTAGTAATTTTTATCCAAATCCCTTTAAGTAGAGAGTAGTCATTTTCAATTAACCGTTAAGTAAGTTCGACCAGCAGTTGTTGCTGTTGAGGACTAGAATGACTGTTAAATAGTTCAATGATAGAGGATGATGCAGCAAAGAGTGATGATGAGTTTAGAGACTAACTAACTGCCACCAGACTTGTGAATTGCTAGTGCTATGCAGCAACTCGTTTGTTGGTTGATGATGGGGTAGAAGACAATTCATATGTTGGATGCGCAATATAAATAATTCTCTTAAATGTGAAATTGTAGCCTGTACGTCCTGTCTAATGTCACTGATAAATGGTTATTTACATATTTTTTCTAAACCCTTTATGATATGATTCCCTCACCTAGTTCACAGCCCTACTGCTTCATGTTTCCTTATCAGAATGTTGGTATTATCTTGCCGCACGCTTCTATATTCATGTTAAACAACAAACATATAAACGTTTTATCGCCGAAATGACTTTTATGACTATCAAATCAAATGCAGGATAGTTTACGGCTGAAAGTACACCTTTTTAGATACATTAATAATTGTAATTTGGTCTTTTAGTGTATTAAGTGAAATGACCAATAAAACAGTGAGCTTGTGTATAACCTATGACATCTTTAATAACATACATAGACCATTTTAATCCACCAAAAAATCGTACATCACCCCAGCTAGCTTATACTTCATTGTTGAAAAATATGTGTCTTGACATTTGACCTAAAATGTTCAATTCGCTGCTTCCCCTCTCGAAACTTTTATGAGTGAATTAAGGTATTAATCGATTAGTAAACCCACTGCAAATAAAATATTATTTAAGTCGGTAATGCCAAAAAGGTTGGACGGACAGACATACGCACTTATCATAAGTAAATATCTTGGCTGGTAATCTACTGAAACTACAAGCTTTTTTAATCTATAATAAAATAACAATAAATCGGTCGGCAAGAAAAATTGCATTTCACATTTAATGTAAATTTAATATCCAACAACAAACCGGATGGAAACCCATGATTTTAGACAGACAAAATTAGTGTTTAAAGTTTTAGACCACGTCATACGTCAATATTGCCAATATTTGTTATGAAATCATGAAACTAATTTTTAGTGAAAGTTATAAGTGGCAATTACTATAATTCGATTCTTACAAGAAAAAAAGCTATGTTCTGGGACTACTTAAATAAATTTAATGAAAGCGCTGCTGCATACTTTCAAAAGATGGTTTTCGATTTTCGGTGATTGATTAACGATGATTTATAGCTTGTTAGAGAGTGACTACGTTCAAACACACCGTCAACAAGCAGGAAAGGGGTAGAAAATTTTGTAGCTTCACGTTTGAAAATGCGAATGATTATAAATCCTTATCGTAAATAATTTTTCAAATTAAACGTGGGTGAATGGACATCGCTTTCAGTTTGCTTGTTAACTTTGGATATTCGGTTCCTCAAATAATTTTATAGTGCATTGTACATTGTACCGCAAATGAGTACATGTGAACATGAAATTTACAAAATTTGCACCTTGCATTGTTTATGTTCGCAAATGTAAATATTTAGCTTATAGTTTATGTCCGAAATGTGACAGCAAAAGAATACTTCGTTACTTGCTGGTTGCACACCCCACAAACTTTCTCTTATTTGACAATGCGTGCGTGAACATATGTGCTGGTGATACTGTTGGTAAAACAGCGAGAGATAATAATTATTGTACAGTTAAGAATGAAAAATGTTTCCATCCATCAGCGTAAATTGAAGCATCCTTCTTCTGAATGGGAATTGTGCGATTCCATCCATGTCATAATGGAAGTTGTTGGTACTCGCTAGATTTTAAAAATACTGTGGACCCATACGTCATACTTGTTCCGCAGTCAACTTCTCTAGTTCTAATTAATTATCTTCAATTGAGAAATAATATGCTTCATAAGTTTTAATGGTGCATGAATACAGCCTTCAGAGAACTTTTTGAGTGTCGGCCTTTCCAAAGTTCCTCGAGTACTCTTCCATAAAATAGGATGAATGATCGTACAGACGCGTAGGCATGCTTTCACGTACAACACCACGCGCATTTTTTTATTAATGTTTATACTTACATTTTCATAGCTCCGATTCATGCATCCTACTACTGTAACCATCTATAATATCTAATTCTCCTGCCAAATTGACAAACAATGCTGATTTTTTCCCAATATCCAACCAGTGAACTAAAACCAATGCATTATTCTTTCATGCTGCAGAAAGTTGCTTCTAAAATATCATCATAGCTTCACCAACTAGTGTTAGGAGCTCAAATAAGCCTTCACGATTCTCCCGTTCTTGTGGCTATCATTTACTGTCAGTGGCCAAGACAGATATAATACAAGTTGATTGGTAATGTGTATAGCCAAGTCAATAGTTGAATGCATCATATACTTAGTATGGGTATGTATGATGTACGTGAATGATTACGAGAGTTTTTTTTAGCATGTATGAAGACTTGCAAGAAAAAATAGCAAACGCAGTTAGGTTTAGTGTTCATATAAACGGCAAACATGATCATGATCAATATTATCTTTGATCAATGAAGAAGTTCAAAGCAGCACTGTAAAGGAAATTTGAGGTTGGATGAGTACACAGCTGCTTTACTGAAACCAATTGCAATCATGCTCATCAAATCATCACGCTTGGCTAGCTAGTGATTGAATGGGCCTCAACGAATGTCTTACAATTTCCTGGTTAATATGTTGCTGTCATTTTTATACATCCCTACTGCTTTGTAACACCAAACCTGATATACTCAAGATATAAAAGGCTACACGTTCCGCTACGCACATCCAACATCAAAAAATTGAAGATGAGTCAATGTAAGTAAAAAGCAGACACATGTGACGTGACGCGAACCAAACATCGCTTTTGTGCGTGTGTACCATACTTACACTACCAAAGATTCACTCCGTATGCTGCTCCTATTGCCATTGTACAAGATATTTGCTGCTCCTGAGCTACTCGGCTTTTATTGAAAATTTATGAGAAGAAACGAATACGTTTTACTACAGCACCGATGTGTATTAAATAAACGATATGCTATTCAGCTTATTGTATTGAAAAAACTGGAAGCATCAATTACACAGTATAACGGTCAAACGACCTCATCTCCTATTATTATCATACACTTCACTGTGTTTTTTAATTACTTGGCAAGCCATGCTTCTGCATACCAATTAATGAAGATAATGTGCGTTAATGATATGTCATGTTTTATGTATGAGTCATACCATAACCTTCATCAATGTTATCAATAATGATGAACTGTCAAAATTAATTGAACAAATAATCGAACAGCAGTTTTTGTTGCATGATTAAAGCCCAGTTCGCAGTCACACTAATATGATATATATTTATGATAAGGGTTAGGCTATATAGAAAAATGTGCTCAAACGAAAATAGGGTGCTAACATTGCCAGCTTGTATACCTGAAAAAGTGACTTTTCTGGTGAAAAGGTTTATCTATAATATGAATTTGGATAAGAAGTTTACAATAGGTATAGATGATGCAGCATAAAATAACATCTCTGCTCTGAAACTTGAAAATTATGGTGAAAGTACATATGGTTCATAGATATAAAAAAAACCTTGTATGCTCTAAAATTCATTCACACGTGCAAAGGATATGTAATCGAGACAAAACTTGGGGTTGAGAATGATAATCAAAAAGTTGTATTTTCTTTTTTTCTCAGGAGAGTCCGTTTGTTTTCCCCGATAATGTGATGGAGTACGGGGAACCTCAGTTCTTTCCCGGTAACTGTGTAGGTAAGACTGCTGTACTATACATTTTATGTGACCACTACTTCCATTCGTGCTATAATATTTTATTAGTTTTGAAAAGTTTCCAAGTTCTTATTTCCTTTCCTTTTATTATGCAAATAGGCTATCTGGAAACGATACTAGAGGAGGACGATGAGGAATACGAGGAAGAGGAGGGATGTTCAGGTCGCCATTGGTGGACAGCCGATAGCGATACTGATACGGACTCCGTGATCCGTGTCGACAACAATGGTCAGGCACAACAGCAACAGAAATCCACGAGCCTCCAAGGAACACAGGGTAATTCGGGAACAACAACTTCAGGTGAGAAGGACGTGGTTAAACCTCATTTCCGCTCTTCTGCAAGCTCCAAACCATTTGAGCTGGAAGATTTACATCTCTTCGACCAACTCGACCATGCATTCGAGGAGACACTGAGAGAGCCGAGAAAGCGTCCTCTCGCTTACGGCCATCAGTCACAGTCGGTTGAGCAGCCAGTAGAGTTCAACAAAGGGAAACAGTTGCTTCATCAAAACGAAATCCTGTCATTGAATGCAAGTGCCATTACAGCTGGACAGACATCAAATGGAGCAAAATGCCAAAAAACTGGGGGGAGTACTAACAGTGACAAGACAGCCACGAGCCATCATGTTTTTATTGAGAGCACAAATAATGAAAGCAAGGATGAAATGACAACAAAAGGGCTAAAAATGCTAACTCAGGAAAATGTGAAGGCACATTCCGATGAAAACTCAAAGATTATTTATGAGGTTGGGGAAGAAAAAGAGCAAAGTAGTAAGAAACTTGGGAATGCAGAGAGTCGTGAAACATTTGGTTCTTCCCTGTCACCCTCATCCTCAGACTCGGAAGCTCCAGCTGAGGTTGCAGAAGAAGATTTTTTCTATTCATCGCCTGGTTCTGAAGAGGAAGAATGTAGATCACAAGAAGAAACAGAGTCAGAAGAGAGTTGCTCTTCTGATGACTCTGAAAAGAACGGGGTTGTACTGGCTGAGTTTTCACTTGGCTCGGCAAGTAATAGTGGAGGGGGAAACGGCGGATTCAATGCTTCAACTGGAATGTTTGGTAGCACCAGAAACAGACGTTCCTTTGAGTCTCCTTCAAGACTCAAATCTTTCCGGAGTTTTGACAGCTTAAATTGTTTAGCTGGAACAGAACTTCTCTTTTCTAAGCCTGACACTTTCCCATCAATTCATCATATCAAGGAAGTGTCAGAACCAGGATCAGAGTCCGAGTCCTCAAACGAAGTTTCTGTGGTAGATGATAGAGGTTTGATTCCTGAAGAAGATGAAGAAGCAGAAGAAGAAAATGCTATAGCGCATCGAGAAGGAACTCAGTCCTTACCTTCCCAACATTCCAATAGTTCCGTTGGCTTTCCCGGTCCAAGTCTGATTCAGATAAGTAATAAGAATTCTGCTAGCTCCTCGACGTCTACAGTGTCCTCAAGCGCATCCGGTTCCGGACTCAGATCGACGGAAAACCTTTCTGAAGACAGTGGCATTGGTAATGATGGGATTTCAAGCACTGCTGCATCCACTCCCGGTGCTTTTATTGAAGAAACTAATGTGATCATGTCAAATAATGGGAAACAAAATGAGGACTGTAACAAGAAGTCTTCCGTCTCACCGTCTACTACCACTGCCACTACCACAGCGAATGCCACAGCAGCCGAATTGGATGCAAGTAGCTTAGCTCCCGATAATGCAAGAGACTACATATCTAGAGCAGAGTTTGCTCTAAATCCTTTCGTCTACTCGTCTCTTTCATCTTCTGAGCCCGAGAGCAGCATAAGCAGCGCTCCAAGCTTAGGTTGCAACACCAATAGCGGCGTTTCGACTCAGCTTCCTCGATCCCATCCAAAAGTAGAGTTGGGTAATTCAAGCAGCTTCAAGAGGAATGATGATGAGAGCTTAGCTGAAAATGGGAATCACATTGCAGAAGGGAAAAGTGGAAATAGCAGGGAAAACAGCATTCGTGAGAACCACTCCGAGAGTAATGGTAAAACTCATGAATTTGTATTGGATTCCAATTCTATTGAAAAGGCAGAGCTGAACCAAGAGCAAGCTCAAAACTATGAAACAAATGAAAGAATTGGCATGAAAAATGGTGAGGAAGAATTGAGCGAATCTAACGCAAATAAAATTAAAGCTTCACAAAGCCCCAGCGACGCACCAAACAGTAGTAGTATTATGGTTTTTTCTCACAAACCCACACTCCAACCATCGAAAACTGGGGATTTTGTTGGTAAACATGCTGACAGTGTTTCTGGCACTGAATCATTCAGTGAAAGTGGAGAATCAACTCATGCTCCAAATTTCAACATCATGACGAATGACATAATACCTTTGGAATCCACGAGCCTCCACCCACAATTAAATCCCCCAGTACAAACAATAAGCTCGCTTCAGTCAATATCACCAAAATCCCATTCAACAACGCTTGCTGGCCCAGCGATTCTTGATTGTAGCCAAGATAAGGAGGAATTAGTAAATAATAATAGTACTTCCACGCAAAGTGTGGGCCAGCCCTCTGCTAATTCACCTCCAGCAGCACAAAAATGCGTCCCAAATGTAACTGTACAGTGTGCTTTCGCTGATGAGTTGGCAAACACTTCAAGCCCCACACCAACTGAACAATCACTAGATACGACCATAAATAGTTGCTTTGCTAGTGATAATGCTGCTACCATGAATAAAATTAAAAGCGTAGAGAGCAGTCACGTAGCCAATACTTTAGAAAAACAAGGGGATAGTCCTACTGGTAATTCCGTCCAGATGTGCAATATGAACATAATGATGGATGGTACGAGCAGCATGAACAAAGTTAAACAGAATGAGCATCATCCTCAAGTTGATAATGTTATTTCTTTAGCTACATCTACAACCTCGTCCATGGCTTCCCTCCAACCACACACAACCACTCAACATCAAAGTCAACCGGATGATACCAGCGAAGAAGAAATGCTCTGCATCTCATCATTTCCTTGTTATAAACCTTCATCACGTCCGCAGGACCACGAAGAAAATGACGAATGTTTAAACGACTCAAATTCAATAACCACGGAAGATTCATCTTGTAGCCAAAGCCAAGGCTTAGCATTGAGCACGTCAAGAGTAGATTGGAACGAGGAGAGGAAACATGCTCCATTACAACTTTCATCATCTCTCCTCTCAAGTGCTGTTGACAACTTCTTCTCAACTTGTTCTCAAGAACAAGATCACCAGATCCACGATTATTCATCGAGCTCATCTTCAGACGAATTAAATGAGAACCCACATCAGCCAAGATTCCATCGACAGAGGAGCGACAGTGAAAGTGAATATGAGGCAGCTGAGTCTGCTGTGGAAAGAAATAATGTTGACATGGCGTATGATATCATAGTTAACTCACCAAGCAAAAAAGGTTTAGCTCAGACTTCATCATCACCAGAATCCTCCTCATCCATATCCTCAATGTCGGGTGTCGTAGGCGCCATGGCTGTTGCTGCTTCACCGTCAACTACATCATCATTTAATGCTAATACTGCTAAACCTTCGTCTTTGGAGCATGAACAACCTAGCAGTGGTACCACAGCTGCTGCTCCTCCTGTAGAATATCATTCTCAAAGTCAAAATGAAATGAATGCTAATAAATGTAATAGGGAAAGTGGGCCAGTGTCAACCTTGAGCTCCCTCATCAACATTCATCACAATGATATGCATACTACATGCAAACAAGAGGATAATATACGGAATGATAAAAGATTGCCTGTATTTGAGAGCAGTATAGATGACTACGATGATGAGGACGCTGATGATACTGCTCTTGTTGCCACTGCCTTGCCAATAACTAAAAAGATACAAGCAACAAGCAATGTTATTCACGCTAATAATGTTATTGCTAGTACGAGTGTGACTTTATGTGCTCACAAATCTTTCTCTTCTTGTACGACTCGCCACGAGGATGGGCTTGTGAATGGAAAACAACTCTTGCAGTCACCCAAAGAGCAAACATCATCAACATCATCTTCGCCTCTGCTGCATCAAGCAGAGGCTCGCGTAATAGAGAACACATCACTCGCATTACATCACCAACTGAACCACCACCACCAGCAAAATAAGCAACAACATAATCAGCAGAACGAGAATAGCGATGAATTAACGTCTGCATCATTGCCACAGTCGCATTTTCATGTGGCTAGTAATAGTCACAGTTTGGACGCTGAGCACAGACAGCCTATTGTTGGCAATAAGAACAAGAATTTTTCTGGTAATGGGGAGACACAACAAAAACATCAACATGTTCGCACACAGGATCAGCATATTATTAATGCTTTGAGATCAGTTACGCTGGACGATTCGACAAGTGCGGATGTAGCTCATAATAATCTGCACCCAAATCAAACGCAAAAGCATATCGCGAACAATACCTCTACATTTACTGGCATCGCCCTAAAATCCAATAATACTAATAGTGTGCCCCATGAAAACCATTCGGCTCCTTCATTCCAGCAGCAATACAACGTTCCAACTGAGACTCATTATTATAGTAATTCTGAGTGTAATACAGCACCTAGCATTGGCAGTCAGCAAGGATCATTATCCGTGACAGAAAATAGTAGGGTTAATCAGCATGAAAAGGGCAGCAATAAACTTGTAACTGTTGATCCCTATTGCCCCAATCAGATAGGTGTGGCCGAAGTTAAAAAGTTTCTGACTGGTTATGTAGGTCCGAAGGAATGTGAATCATTTTCTGGGCCAGTTGAGCCACCATCGTCGTCATCATCATCATCATCATCATGTGATGTGAAGGAATCTCAAGAAAATAATAATAATAAACAAGAGGGTGAAGAAGCGGAGTATTGCAATAGTCAATCAGTGAATCGCATAGCCCACCAAACTGCAAGTACTACTAAAGCACCAACAACTGCTACACAAGTAAATACGACAGGAAAGGAGAGAGTTATTTTAGGGGATTCTAATTTTGGATTTTTCGGATGTTCTTCACATACTCGTACTCCTGCTACTAATGTTAGCAATAGCAGAGGAGTGTATGAATCCCATGAGTCTGTCGTTCCTACAGCTTATGCATCTTCTTCCAATGTTTTGCCTCAAGTCAACCTAGACCTGCATTCAATCTCAGCTAGTGAGTCTGGTATCTCACCAGGATATGGGTTCCCCTGTTCCCTACCTATTAAAGGGAAAGATAATATACACTCTCAAGCTGTATTACAAGAGCAGCCCATACTAAAGGAAAATAATACTTTAGTCCCAAGTTCAATACAAACTTCTTCAACCAACAGCATAAAAAGGTCTGTTTCTCCATCCTCAGCTAAAGCGGCACACGAGTTCTCTAAAGACGTAAGCAAGGCAGCAATAAGAAGGGATCAGCAACAAAGTAAAGATCATAAGCAGCAGCAGCAGTACCAGCAGCAGAAGCATAACCAACAACATTTGCATCTGGAAGATATCGGCCTTTATGCGGGCATAGATAAGTTTTCTGTCCCCTTGGGTGCTATTAAGGCGGCTGTTGTAGCTGTCGCACCAACCATCCCTTCCTACATTGTTGGCCCTTCCAACACTCATACAAATGCCCTAACAGCTGAAAAGAGTGCATCCAAAAGACAAAATTCCTCAGCACAAGTCAGTGGAGCACAACATACGTTTGAAGGAAATGGGAATTTGTCAACAGCAATAGCCACGACCGGTAGTAGTGGCGGTAGTAGGATATTCACTAAAAGAGGTGAGAACAAGGAGACTCTGCTCCCAGATAAAGCTACTCAACCGGCTTCTGTTCCGGATATACTTATCTTGAAACAATTGGGATGTATGCGGAGTGATAGTGAAACGCAGGTTGAGCGTAAACTAGCTAAAAAGGGTGTTATGGAGCTTGAAACTGCTACAAATAGAAGTGCTGGTAATAGTAATAATAGTGGGAGTAGTGATATTAGTGGAAAGGGAATAAGCACAGCTACTACGCATAATACCCAACGCATTGACAGTAGTAACATTGAGTCTATTTCAAGTACAGAAATGTTGAGAAGTAACTCCCCCGCCGGCTCGTCAGCCCCGTCGGGGATTCCACTCAAAAGTAAAACATACGGGCCAAGGAATGAAGTGGAAATAGTTGTTGTCAGCTCACGCACACCAAGCCCAGCTCCTGGAGGATTTGTTTCCACTTCATCTTCCTCTTCCAGTCGAAAACTACCCTCCTCGCCGTCTTCAGGACAGGAGAGGAATGAGCAGAGCAGTGGTGCTAGTAGTAGTAGTAGTAGTACTGCACAACATTATCATCATGGTCAAGCTGTAGAACTGTATGAAAATGCAGTAAGAGAAAGCAGCATTCCACCACCCCCGTCAACACCACCGGTAGCAACATCCACGAAAGCCACTAGGTCTCGCGTTCATTTCTCTCCTGTTGTCTCAGAAATCAGCTGGAGAGAAAGTTATATCGACCAAAGTTCCGAATATTCTGGTTCCACAGACGACCTTCTGGCTAAACTGGAGAATTTAGATGCGGAAGAGAGTCCTGCTGTAACTAGCAGAACTTTGGTGGATAATGGTAATGGTTCTAGTGCAAGTGCGAATTTGAGGAAAGCTGGTGCTGCTGCTGCTGCCGCTGCTGTGGCCACCTCAGCCACAAGCCATTCTGGTGATATTAAATATGCTAGTGGTGATGTTAGTGATGTTGCAAGTAGTGCTGTGAGACCCTTACAAGTATACGATATTCAAATGTCTACTCGAGCTGAGTCACCATCAAGCTCTTCCGTCCCTGCCAGAGGGCTACTCACTTCCTCAACTAAAGGTCCCATACTTGTTGAGAAAGTGGAAATGACATCCTCACCACTACATGACCGTGAGGAGGAAGTGGATCGGCTCTTGGGTGAGAGCCAGTCTTCTATAAAATTAGTGGATGATGTTGACAATGATCCTGAAAGGGTAACTGACCTCGTAGACTTTCGTAATAATAGTGGAAGCAACAAGAATGGTAGCAGTAATGGTAATTTTAGTGATCAAAATAACGGCATGATGGGATTGTATGAAGATGTTGAGGTGCAAATTGAGCCAACCACCAAAATTCATGGCTCAACCACATTGTCAATGGTGCCAGACTTGCTGAGCCAATGTGAAAACACAACTCATACACTTACACACATTGATGTCAAAATTGAGGAGACAGTGCCGTCAGTCCATAATAAAAGCATTGTGTTGAACATTGGGACACCGGATAGGGACATTGTACAGCAACAGCAACCACAGAAAACAAGAAGCAAATCCCAATCACCTCAACCGCAAGAGCCATCACCAGAGCCCAGACAAATTCTTCCGAAAATATTTGCTGAAGATAATAAAAATGACAACAAGCGCAATTCGTCTTCCTCATTGTCATCCACGTCAAAAGGAAAGAAGAGCTCGAAAGGGTTTACAATTCAAGGACTGGGCTCTGCTAACAAAAAATCTGAGAAGGATGCGAGCAACTCGAAAGATTTTGCTCCAAATCCTAATGTTAATGGAACAAACAACCATGGTGCTTCTAAAGCTGCAGCAGCAGCAACCATTGCGGATGAGAAACCTGAGAAGGAGACAGTGGCCGAGGGTGCAAAGGA
The DNA here is from genome assembly GCA_036850725.1 of Orchesella villosa. Taxonomy (NCBI): domain Eukaryota; kingdom Metazoa; phylum Arthropoda; class Collembola; order Entomobryomorpha; family Orchesellidae; genus Orchesella; species Orchesella villosa. The sequence goes on along the minus strand of JAANSM010000487.1, from coordinate 1,900 downwards.
AAACAAAAAGTCCAGCAAGCCCGGATTTTTTGAGAGGCTCTCAAAGATTCGATTAAGTAGTGGGAGCAAAACTAAAAAGCAAAAAGTTCATCCCAAAGCAGATGAGATTCATCAAGAAGCTGACACGAGTGGTGCGCCTACTGTCATTAGCACAACTACAAATTTTGGAGCCCCAGCACCACTACGCTCTGCCAACTCTTTCAATGTGAATGGAAATAGCAATAAAAGTAATAACAGTGGTGCTAACTCTTCATCACTAACTACTAATCATTCTGGCACAGCGGTGCAGCCCATCTTGAAGAAATCAACAGCTTCCAGCTCTACAATCCCTCCAGTAGGCCCCCATTATAATGGGAACGAAATGGGTATTATGGGTGACTCAGAAAACGAGCCGGACGAAGCCACTCAAGCTTTTGAGAACATTTTAGAGGAAATTGCAGGTCTCAAAAGCATTCAGCTTCGCCAAGAAAAGAATAGTAATAGCAGCATTGAGAAGAGTCCTACGTCACAGCAAGTTCGTAGCTTCGCAAAGAGAAAGCAGTTTTACAATAATGCTGGCTCACCATCACCTCCGGTCAGCCCCAACAGCAGAAGCTATTCAGACCTAGATTCCAAATTAAACAAGTTCAAGGAAGATACTTCACGAACTTTGGATGCTATCTCAAAGTCTCATCCAGATCTAGAGATAATTGAGGATGCTGTCAAGCAAAGACAAAAGTCATTGTCTCCGGAACCAAGTAAACATGTTGAGCCTAGTAGACCCTTGGCAGCAACATTGCCCAAACAATCCTCATCAAGTGCTTCTGAAGCTATCCAAAATAGTGAACGAGAATGGTACAGACTTTTAAAATCTGCTGCTGAAAAGTATTCTTACCATAAGGGACCAAAGGATGAGCATATTGGTCGGGAAAACGCATTTTCACACAAGACTGGCATTGTAGAGACGGATCTTGACACGGGTAAGAAATTTTGAGATGTTCGATATTTTCATGTAAAAAGCGTTGAATTTATTTAACTAGTACGTACGTGTGTACTTATTTTCACGATAAAGTTTTAAATGAGATTCTACAAAAAACAGCAGGTTCCATACAGTTACATTTATGCACAAATCACTCATGTGATAAAACTGTTTCTTTTTCATTTTCTAACAAAAATGATTACTTTTAGCCTTCAAACCTTGTTTTTGCTACTTCCTTTTTATACACACACCCTGAAGAGATGCTTGCACATAGAATAAATGGAAGACTAGACTCAATTCAATGATGAAATAGTTCTTTTATAAATAAATCAAGATGTAGCTGAGCAAACTCATATAAAAGGTTGTTCTTGTCGTAACTTTTCTATGCGATTGTCATAAAAAAGAAACTATACGTTTGATGAATCGAAGATGATTCATGAGATTCACAGAAGAGGAAAAGCTAAAAATATGGTTGAACTCATTTCTCAAGGAATTGGTTTCTTTTCCTTAAACAGTTTTACAGTACTTCTTCAAAAATGCATACCATATTAAAAAATATCAAGCAAAAACGTAGAAATGAATGACGCAAAGATTGGCAGTTAGGGGGAAATCGAAAGCTTACATCTGACATTAGATTCGATCTACTTAAGAATGCTTGATAACGCGGCGTGGTCTCTCAATCATATAAGATCAAGCAAAAACTCGCAGACATACAGACATGTTTTAGGTACGATAACTGATTGTGAGATGTCTCAGTTATCCTCTTTTTGCTGTTTGCTCCGGGGGAGATATGTGTGAATTTCATTTCCTGGGGTTTCAGCTTATTCTCAATCACACGGAAACATCACGGAAATAACACATTTTCTCTGCCGAAATCATGATTGTCACATCAAATGGTAGCCTGTCACCTGTTGAAAACTCAGAAAAAATGCATTAAAGTGT